>VZQC01006177.1:145700-160682 GCA_009823505.1 Rhizomys pruinosus | reverse complement strand
TTTTTTTTTTTTTTTTAACCTGGTAGAATTTTTCTGCCAGTATGTATGTTTCATCTTCAATTCCTTGGTTGGCTCTTTTGGTGTACAGAAAAATTGTTGTTTTTGTTTGTGTATAGGGAGATATCATTTCCAATTTTATTTAATCACAGAATGACATTCACAGTCGAGGAACAATATCCCTTATATTGGTGAAAGACTTGCGGAAACACAAAAAACATGGTAGTCTTAACATTCTGAATGTCAGTGAAGAGAAAAATTGACTTTTTATTTTTACTTTTTTTTATTCTTTTTTTCATTTTTTAACAATAAGTAATAATTTATGAGTACAAGCATCCATCATGTAAAACCAATTTACAAGCAGTTGTGCCCAAACCCATACAGCTCATGGGTCCCACCATCCAGGTGTGGGGGCTCCTATATTCAATCAAGTTGATCAGATGAGTGTCCAGACTCTATTGATGTAGTCTCATCGTTCACCCCAATCACAGCCCTTACATTCTATAATGCCCCCTCTTCTGACGATTGTTCCCTAGGCTTAGAAAAGGGGCAAAGGTGGGTGAGAAGCAAAACAGTCTACTTTCTCTTGAGCCATTGTCTTGGACTCTGGTCAATTCTGGCTGTTTCCTTTCATGGGCTGTTTGTCCATGAATAACCTTTCAATCCTACTAATGAAGCACAAGTAATTAGATATATAGATATTTAATTTTTTTTATTTTATTTATTTCTGTATGTGTATGAATGTACTGTCTGCATGCAAGTTTGTACACCTGGGTCGTGCAATGCTGCAGAGGTCAGAAGAGGGTGTTGGATTCCCCCTGGAACTGGAGTTCTCCTGGAATTGGAGTTTCAGATGGTTCTCGGCAGCCATGTGGGTGCTGGGGATCAAACCTGGGTCCTCTGCAAGAGCGGTCTGCGCTCTTAACCTCTAGGCCATCCCTCCAGCCCTGATATATAGGTATTTAAACAGTACTAATTGTTATGGTATGTTACTTTGGTATAGACACAGATGTTTGGATGGTATGCTAATCCATGAATTACATTTTTTCTGTAAAATATGACAGGGTCTTACTGTGGCGTATGACATCTCCTAACCACTAGAGGATGCAAGCTTTTGGCATCAGCCATGGGTTATTTCTCCAAGGAGAGAACTAATACCCAATTAGATTTGTGATATACAGTCATGTGACTGCCATTGCTGCACAGTATTTCCAGGCAGGTGAGGTGTAGCTGGTGCTGATGGAGGAGCCTTGCTTGACTCAGGGAGACCTATATTTGCTTTATTGGTTTAGTGGCCTTTGGAAACACTCTTTGGTATTCCAGAGACCAACTGTACACTTGCAAGTGCGGTCTCAATGCGTCTTTCCCATGCTTACATCAGGTCTTCGACAGCAGGGCCTTAACGCCTCTCTTCTTGTAAGTATCCAAGTTTACAGGTATCCCAGTTTATAGGCAATAAGACTTTACCTTTTTTGGGGTGGCTTGGATCCCCTGGCCAACATCTCCTTGATAGAATAATCCATTGCTGATATCAGAGCTCTCCTGTATTAATATATTTTGCTTAAGTGCATAGCTTAAGGAGACTTTAGTATTCTATTTGGATCTGAATAGAGAATAATACTTTTCACAGTTCCTATGTCTATTAGTCAATTGAAGAAGGCAGTTTTACTGGTTTTATAAGAGATTACCTCTATAACAGTTGGCTCCAATTTACAGTTTGAGAACAACCTCATCAACGTCATATTTCTCCTTCTATGGGGGGGGAGATACGAAAGTCTCTTATATAGAAACCTTGCGGCAACTAGAAGGTGAGTTTCATTAGGACTCATTTTATATATATATATATATATATATATATATAATTATATATATATTAATTATATATATATACATATATATATGTATATATAATTATCAAATATATATATAAAATTTTCTAATATATATATATAATTATCAAATATATATAATTATCTAATATATATATAAAATTATCAAATATATATATATATATATATAAAATTATCAAATATATATTATATATATTTGAATGTCTGTTTAAATTCTGCTGTGAATAGGTCTAGGTGTGTATGAAAATCCAGTCTGAGTTTGGCTATACGAAGTCTAGTATTTCCATCTAGTGCTCTACAGAGGAACAAATGAGAATCATGGGACCTCAATGGTTATGCCCACGTATTGGGATGTGAATATACAAAAAGGTCTGGGATTAGACACTGGGCAGGTGAGGTCATAGTGTGTGTACAATCCATTCATTTTGAATGAAGCCCCTCTATGCATTTGCATTTAAACCCTACCATATGTCTGTGTGTTTTGCTTTTCACACCTATGCCTCCTGCATGGCCTGGCCCACCATGGAAATAAATGGGCAAAATCCCAAATGGTGCCTACACATGGGGCTTGAAGAAACCCTGGAGAAATAAGGAATGTGAACCACATAATCCTCCCTCTTTGCTGTCAATCTTTTTATCTCCTACTTAATTTCCACCTTGTGCCATGGAGCCATAGAGTTGGCTCTCCTGCTTGGCTGGATAGATGGGAGACTAACCTAAGGACACTTTTTTTCCATGCGTGGAGGAAACTGCTATATTCCTGCCCTGGTTCCAAAACCTGTGTGCCAAGTTGGGATAGGAAGAGGTCTGCAGATTCCTAGCATGGCTGGGCACAGGGTTGTCTGTTGAGCTTGCACTAGTGTTCAGCTGAAAGGCTAGAATGCATGCTTCTGTAATGCAAATTCAAGGCTTTTTACCACCAGAGACACCCTCTTGAAAATTATAAATTTATATTACAAACCTTTCCAACATGTTCTAACCTTTTTTATTCATTTTTGTTCTTCACTCTAAAAGCCTTTATCATTGTTTCCACCTGTTTCTAGATCAGATTGCATTACACTCTTTGCTTTTTGTGGGTTCTTTGGGTACTTGTCTTTGGATTTTTATAACTCCAACCTAATCCTTTTTTTCATCCACATATTTTTTGCTAGCATAATTTTAAGTCCATCAGAATTAGAATTGGATTGGAGATAGGTGAACAGACACCAGTCTGTAAAATCAAGCTTTGGGACCATCAGCCCCTTGGCTTGTGGTATGTTTGTTAGATATCCCTTCAATTTCGGTTGATTTCGCCTATCTCAAGTCTCATCAGATTGGTGAGATAGGCGAAAATGCACCAGTCTGAGATTTAGCCCTGAGACCAGGACAATCACTTGGCTTGTGGTATGAGAGTCCCTTAAAGGAGTCAGCAGCTCTTCTGATTGTGTCTTTTTCTAACCTGATCACATGGTTGTATTGTGTTCATGTGTTGTTTTTTTGTCTGGAAATATGATATTATTTTTAATTCCATCTTGGCATGCTATGTTAAGATGTAATATTTTACTTAAATCATGGGTACCCTAAGTATATATTTTTTTTTTAATTTTTTTTTTTATTTTTTATTTTTGTATGTGTATGAATGTATTGTTTGCATGCAGGTCTGT
Source organism: Rhizomys pruinosus (assembly GCA_009823505.1). Lineage (NCBI taxonomy): Eukaryota > Metazoa > Chordata > Mammalia > Rodentia > Spalacidae > Rhizomys > Rhizomys pruinosus. Next base: position 157,192 of record VZQC01006177.1, on the reverse strand, counting down.
GCACCCGTGTCGTGCAATGCCGCGGAGGTCAGAAGAGGGTCTCAGATTCCCCTGGAACTGGAGTTCTCCTGGAATTGGAGTTACAGACGGTTCTTAGCCGCCATGTGGGTGCTGGGGATCGAACCTGGGTCCTCTGCAAGATCGTCGATGCTCTTAACCGCTAGGCTATCTCTCCAGCCCCTAAGTATATTTTAAGTAAAAATATGTACATGATTAATCAAGTAATTGATTAAATAAATGTCCTAGGCATTAAAATTCATATTGGTTTTTCAAATGAGTTTCACCTTGAAGGCTTTATGGATAGACTCCCTAACTTCATGTGGCTTATGATCTGGCACCACCTGCCTGCATGCATCACCACCTGTGCTTGCACTGGCTGCTGATGTAACACAAAGCTCCCCCTCTTACTTTAAGTAATCTACATTGAACTGTTTTTAGAATCAACTTAAAATAACACAATCTTTTAATTTCAGCAGTCTGGAGTTAGAGACAGGTGGATATCTATGGGAGTTTCAAGTCATCCTGATCTAACAAAAATCACTGTCTCCAGTAATCTATTTCTCGCTAATACTGATAAAAATTTTCATTAACAACATAAATTAGAATCTTGGTTCAATTTAAATAGAAATTTTAAAATCTGTTTTCTGTTTCTCTTAAGTATCAAATAATATAATTTCCTCCCCATATGTGTGTATGTCTGTGTGAATGCATGTATGCAATTTAATCTCTTATGTCTTTTAGTAGATTTATGTCTATTAAAGGGTCAACTGTAATCAAGGATAAATAGATTCAACTATTAAAAACTACGTGTTTTATATATTTTGGTACTAACAATTTTTTACTGATTTTATAATTTTTTTATTTATTTGCATTCTGTTTAAATTTAGTAAAGACTGACTCTGGGTGGGAGCTGGACTTTTCATCTCAGAATCATGTATATTAGTATCATCACCAGCTAACAAATAAATTGATTTCAATGATGATTATAATTGTTTTCAATTTATCTGGCTTTATTAAGAGTAACTGATAAAATTACAAATATATACTAATGATTGTGTGTTTTACTGGGTATATACTGCCCCATACTGGTTACAGTCCTTCAACACCTGAGACAAATGTTCCGATAGGTTTTCATAATATTAGAAAGTTTTTAGTCTTTAAGATAGTTTTATATAACTTAGTTTTACAAAATAATTATTCGTAGGGACTTGAGAGATTACTCATTGGTTAAAAGTACCTACTGCCCTTGCAGAGGACCTGGGTTTGATTCCAAGCACCCACATGGTGGTTAAGAACCATCTTTAACTCCAGTTCCAGGGGAATCCGACAAAAAAATAATTACTTATATTCCAAATAAAACTATGATATATTTAAATGTATTTTATCTTGAAAACATTTGAACCAGTAGATAAAACATCTTTAAAGCAAAAAGGGTGTTATGCCAAATCTAGATAAAGCATCTCCAAACATTTAAAGAATTTGGTCCTTTAAAACCTTCTTGAGTGCTCAGAGCTTAGATCACAGAATTACCAGGACCACCTGAAACACAGCTGTCAGAGAGGGGTCATCCTCCTAGCTGGTATAAAGGGTGGGCCTGTTGCCACCATGAGACTTGAGTGCACAGAGCTTAGGCTGAGGATTTCCCAGGACACGCAAAAAGAAATCCACATATCAGGGACATGGCAAAGTGACAACATGGGAAAGGTGAGGAAAAACCCACACCAAGCTTTACCAAACCATTGGGAGATTCCTACAGTGGAGTCCTCCTGGGGATGGGCCAGAACACATATCTTAGAGGAACAATTTCAGACATATTCAAAGAAATACAAAGAATATAAAGAACAAGTCAGAAAACTAAGGACAGAGAATGAAAATTTCAAGGACCTAGAGAAAGAGATTGACAAATGCCAGAAAGAGCTAGAGGGAGAAAATTACAAACCAGGGAGGAAATGGAAACACTGAAGAGATACCATGTTAAACTATAAAATGAAACTGACCAGTGAAGCAAAGAGCTACAGGAAGAGATTGAGAAGCTCGAAAAAAGAAGTGGAAATACAAAGAAACCTCAAGATGAAATGAAAAAGGAAATTGGACACTCATCCAATCAAGAAGAAAGGAACATAAAAAGCCTCAGAAGTAGAATGAAGGAAGCAGAACAAAGGATTTCAGAACTGGAAGATAACACTGAACAACTAAATTCCTCAAGTAAAGATTATGAAAAATTTAAAAATACACAAAAGTGGAACAATCAGGAATTGTAGGACACTATGAAAAAAATCAAAATTATGCACCATAGGACTTAAGGAAGGAGAAGACTGCCAAGAGAATGGTATTTATCAGATCTTCTACAGAATAATAGAAAAATTCCCCAAACTAAAACAGACAAACCAATAGAAATACAAGAAGCACATAGAACTGCAAACAGACAAGATCAGAAAAGAAATTCTCCATGCTATATCATAGTTAAAATGCTAGATACCCAAAACAAAGTCAAAATTCTGATAGCCACAAGAGGAAAAAAAGTTATATATAAGGGGAAACCTATCAGAATTACAACTGACTACTCAGTGCAATCTATGAAAGAATGAAGAAACTGGAACCAAACATTCCCAGTGTTAAAGGACAATAGATGCCAACCCAGGATACTATAGTTGAAGGAGAGAGAAAAATCTTCCATGACATATACAAGATGATAGAATACATGTCCAGAAATCCAAACCTTCAGAAAGCACTTGAAGCAATTGAATGGAGAGAAGTAGGAGCAACCATCCCCAGATGCCTAGAAAGAAAAATTAATAAAAGCTTAACTACAGAAGTAGAAACCTAGACCAAAAATGCAAATGGATAAGAAGGTGAAAAGAAGCAACACACAACTTTCAGTTATAACCTTAAATATTAATTGACTAAACTCCCTAATCAGAAGACATAGACTGGGATTTTGGATTAGGAAACAGTACCCATCTATATGCTGTTCACTAGAAACACATCTCACCCTCAAGGATAGGCACCACCTTAAGGAGAAAGGATGGAAAAACTGTTCCAACAAATGGTACCAGAAAGAAAGCAGGTGTAGTTATTTGAATATCTAACAAAATAGACTTCAAAGTACAAGAAATCAGAAGAAACAAGGAAGGACATTACATTTTTATCAAAGGAACAATTGAACATGAAAATTTCACAATCATGAATGTATATGCATCAAACTCAGGTGCAACAAACTTTTTTTTTAATTTTATTTATTTCTGTATGTGTATGAATATACTGTCTGCATGCAAGTCTGTGCACCCTTGTCGTGCAATGCCACAGAGGTCAGAAGAGGGTGTCGGATTCCCGTGGAACTGGACTTCTCCTGGAATTGGAGTTTCAAACGGCTCTCGGCCGCCATGTGGGTGCTGGGGACCGAACCCAGGTCCTCTGTAAGAGCGGTTGGTGCTCCTAACCACTAGGCCATCTCTCCAGCCCCCGCAACAAACTTTTTAAAGACAGCTCTCCAGGACCTCAATGCACAGATTATTCCCAATACACTCATAGTAGAGGACTTCAATACCCCCACTGATCATTTTATACTGGTCAACTGGAGACATAGGAACTGAAATATATGATACACCAAATGGACCTCACAGACATCTACCAAATATTCCACCACACTAACAGAGAATACCCTTTCTAATCAGCACCCCAGGGAACATTATCCAAAAGAAACCACATAATGGGACACAGAAAAAGCCTCCACAAATACAAAAAGATTGAAATAATTTCATGAATTCTACCAGACCAAAGCACAACCACGCTCAATATCAATGCCAGGATAAGCACTACTTGTGGCTCATTTCTATGTTCTGATGTTCCTTTAATCACATGTGGTCATAATCCACATGATATTCTTCACTTCTAGAACCAGGCTGGCAGTCCCACAAGACTGCGAGCTTCAAGGCCTTCTCCTGCCTGAATGCCGACAGTCTCTAAGCTTAGCTCTGCCAAGAAAGGGGGAAGGGACCACAAGATGGTTACCCAACTGGAAAAGAAGTCAGAGACTTGGAGAAAGTATGGAGAGATAAAGCTATCTCTCCTTTATTCATGCCAGCAGTGTGTTTATATACCAAAAGTTACTGTGCTCTGGCCAAAGAAGGGGGTGCAGATAGAAGGGAGAAGCGAGCCACCTTGGCACTTACCTGGGTGTTGCAGAGCTCCTGTGTGTGCAACTGGTAAATTAGAGGTGCAACATTCTGCTCAATACCTCAAGGGAAGGGGCCATCCGGATCTGGAACTTTGCAGAGATAGGTCAGGCAAGAAAACAATGCAATATCCCCAACATTCCAGTGCTATATATAACTCATAAAGAAAACTGAAAGCAGACAGAGATATCAGATATTTTTGGAGAATTTTTCGGGATAGTTCTTACAGGTCCTTGCCTCAAGCCAGGCAAAGTTTCATTCCTACAGGCACTCCTTTGTTTTTTTAATTAAAATGGAGTAGTAATGTCGTAGTTCTCTGGGAGAGATTTTGGGATGATCTGATACTGGACTAAAGACATTTGAGCTGTAACCCCAAACTGGCTTTTGACAAACCAGAAAGTCATCTTTCTGAGGTGAAAATTAATCTTAACAAAAAGGAATATCGTGGTGGCCTAGGGGAACTTAGGTTGCAAGTAATATAGCTTTTGTTGAAAGGATTTTTATCTGAGCACACAGGCAGCAAAAATGCTATAGGCCAGTTGCTGTGACTCTCGAGTGCATTTACACTTATTGATTAAACATAGAAACTGATGCCAGTGCATGGCAATCTGACCATAAGAGATGCAAAGAGACCCATTGATTATGTAACTTTGCCCTTGAGTGGTGGAACTCTAAAAATGACAAAGTAAAAGTAATACTTTTTCTCCCATTAAAACATACAGTTATATGAGTGACATATTGTCTAAAATAACATTGCTTGTCTTACACATAATGACATACAAAGACATACAGGTATGTGAATAACATTATTTCTAAAAATAGCATCATTTGTCTTACACATAAAGACATACAAAGTTATACACATATGCAAATTACATTGTTTCTAAAAATAACATTGCTTGTCCTACACAGAAATACATACAAGGCCATACAGGTAGGCGAATGGCAGCTCTTCTAAGAGTAATATTCCTTACCTTACACATGAAAACATATAGATATTACTTGAGACCCCTTTTAATATAGATGGTGTTTTTTACTTGTACCCCCAAAGTCCCAAGCCTGGCTGGAGAATGTATATGCAACTACATTGATGGAACAATGTACAGTCACAATTGTCTCCTGTACTAGGATTTTTCTTTAGCCAACATTTTCGAGGCTTCTTTTTTTTGGGGGGGTGGTCTCTGTCAGGTGAGAAAGAGCAGTAAGGTATTTTTTTTGTTGTTGACTAGAGCACCCAGTATTCTCATTCTTTCCTCCAGCAGGAGGCTGACTACTCAGGTCTGGCTTTTAGTTTCTCCAGAGGCATGGATTATGCCTGGACACTGGAGATGGCTTATTGCAGATCTGGAATCTTGGCTTTCAGGGGTGCCTTTTTGAATTTTACTGATGGAATATGAATGGTAAGAGCATAGACAGTTAAGAAAATATTATTTATTACACTAAGTTTTGCTGTTGGCCTAGCACAGGTGGTGAGAAATACCATTTTTATATTACTGTAGATAGGAAATACCTCATCATTTAAGTAGAGAAACAGGTGAAGGCTTATTAACGTTCTTTTTAAGAATAACATAGATTAGCCCTTTAATTTTAAGTTTGAAAATTAAAATAATATATTATTTTAGTACTTGAAATTTTCCATGGCTCTTTTTAGACCTGGTAGATTTATTGGACCTGATTTTTAGCTTAATAAATGACAGAGGTAATTTTTTTTTTTTTACTGATGTAATTCACTGTTGGGAGAAATCCCAGCCTGTATATTACCTGGCCTTGATACATACTTAATAGATGTTTTTTAGCAATAGAATATCCTTTCAAGAGATTTTATGTCTCTTGATGTAAGAGAAAAGTTCAGCCATCTTTTGGAGGGCATTATATTAATTTTACCTTATTTTAGAATATTTTTTTGAAAACCATAGTACCATATACATACCCATATGGGAACCCAGGTCTGAGGTTCACTGTTGATAAAGAGATGAAATAATGTCTTTTTAAAGCTAAATTATCTTGTAGATAAAAGAGGATTTTAAAGATAACATCATAGAAAGACATTGGATATACATTAATGTCAAACTGATACATGGAAATTTTGTATAGATTAGAAGTAAAAGTAAATTTTAGTTTACATAAATTTAAGTGTGACCAAATTTTTTGAGATGAAAAAAGAATAATTCCAGAAATTTATTTAAAGAAATATAGCCTTATCTGGGTGTGAGAGTTCACACTTCTTTTTTTTCCCACCCCACCAGAGCTCATGCATTCTGCCAAACATGCTTTTCATCTTTTTCAGTCTTTCTCAATATTCTCCATGAGGAAGTTGACTGTTTTGAGCAGAAGTTCACTGTTTCAGTCAGTGACCAAATTTTTATCTTGACAGTATTGGACCAATTTCCAAACAACATATGTAATGTAGTTTACTACTATCCAATGTGTAAACAGATTTTGAACATTAGTAAAAATAAGTTAGAGGAACCTTGATTAAATATACATTGTGATATTAAGTTACATAATTAAGACTGGATTCGGTAGAAATAAAGATTATACATATATAATTTTAACCTCCATATATATTACAATTTTTAGATGTACAACTTTAAGCTATAAATTTTACAGAATGGGTTCTATTGGTGGTTGGTGGTTCATATCTAGTAGATGAAAGTACATGCTTAATAAAACTTTGAACTATTAAATCTGTAAATGTATATTTGCCTTTAAAATATTAATTAGTCTATCAGCTGTTTAAATATACTGACAGACCTGAATTAGGGAAAAATTAATTTTTATTTTAGAGTTAGCATTTACTAAATTTGTATAAACAGAAAAATTACACAAAATAAGTTTTTTTTAAACAAAACCTAAAGATGACAAATGGTCGTTAAGGAGCATAAATTAGTTTTAATTTTTCTTAGACCAAGTTGGCTTGAAAATTGTCATAAAAAGTTGTGTTTCTGAATTATGACTGAATTAAGATGACTTGTTATTTTTGCTCAGCAGCAGATTAAAAAACCACGTGGTCTGGGGGCCTCTGAATTTTAAAAATGGCACAAACAAATCTAAAATTCTCCAAAATTTTTCAGGACCTTCTTCAATTAATTAATTTTAGAAAGGTTTAGGATCCTTAATTGATTGATTGACCTTGAAATGCCTAGGACTTATTAATGGATCAGTCGTGCAGAACTCATTTAAAGATGTTTTGGGTACCCATGCATCAAATTAAGAAAAGCATGTTTGAGAGGGAATTTAACTTAACAGATTTTAAATGGCCATTATAAAATATATTGTCTCAAGATAAATATCGATGTGCAAGGAGCAGTACAATTACCTTAATTCTGAGCAAGTTTCCTGAGAAAGAACACAACAAAGTTTAAATGTACATTTTCTTTGAATATTTTTTGGAATAGCCTGAATCAAAAAGCAGCTGGAATGAGAGTGAAATTTCTGTTTCGCTACATGTGAGAAGAAAGTTTGAAAATGTAGTCTTTGAAGCATGGAGGGACAGGAAATGAAAAGATGCTGCTGACAGGAATTTGTCATGACTATGACAGGCCTAGGATATTCTGGGAAACGTAGTTTTGCTCTCAAAACTGGCATACATTGCTTTTTCTTTCCTGAGATATGATTTTAGTTATAAATATTTGCAGCTGTGAGTCTGGGCTACATTAATGGAAAATGTCTGGAAATGAAGGTCATGGTTATCCCTGATCTGGTATGGATATTGTGCAGCAGAGTGTTTATATGATAAAAGTTGCTGTGCTCTGGGCAAGGAAGTGGGGGGCAGGTGGAAAGGAGAGGCGAGCCACCATGGCACTTACCACGGGCCTGAAGAGCTCTTGTTTGGGCAACCAGTAAACTAAAGGTGTGACATTCTGCTCAAAAGCTCACGGGAAGGAGCCATCCAGTTCTGGAAATTTTCAGATATAGGCAAGGCAAGAAAACACTTCAATATCCTGGAACTTCTGGAGCTATAGATAACTCACAGTGACAAGGAAATGCCCACAGAGATATGAGATAACTCTCAGAGGTTTTTCAGTACAGGTGTTACAGGTCCTTGCCTCAATCCAGGCAAAGTTTCATTAATATATCAATTAACTACAAGAGCACTTGAAGACTAAGCAACACACTCTTGAATGAGTGGGTCAAGGAAGATATAAAGAAAGAAATAAAAGGATTCCTGGGACTGAATGACAATGATAATACAACACAACAAAACCTATGGGATATTTAAAAGCAGTACTGGAGATCTCCCAAGACAAGCTGAGGCAAGTGCAGGTGCTGGGATACAGGCTAAAGAGCCTGCCCACAGCCCCTCTCCCACCCCCTATGGAGGCATCTGAAGGAGGCAAGCAAAGCAATACTTCAACACAGTGAAGAGGCATTTAGGACTTACATTGGAATACAAGCAAGGAGAAGACCACATGCCAGGAACACGAAGAAGAGACAACATGGGAAGGAGGCAGGATAATCCTGCATCAAGCTGACCAACCCTATGGAAGATTTCTACAGTGAGATTCCCCTGGGGATGGCCCAGGACACAGATATCAGAAACACAATTGGGAACATATTTAAAGAACTACAAGATTATAAAGAGCAAATCAAAAAAACTAAGAAAAGAGAATGAAGAACTCAAGAAGGACCTAGAGAAAGAGAATAACAAACTCTGGAAGGAACTGGAAACACTGAAAATATCCCATGCTGAAAAAGATAAGGAAACCAACCAGCGAAGCAAAAAGCTACAGGAAGAGATTGAGAAGCTCCAAAAAGAATAAGAAATACTAAAAAAAATCAGAAAAGGAAATAAAAACGGAAATCAAACACTCAGCCAATTAAGAAGAAAGGAATGGAAAAAGCCTCAGAAGCAGAATGGGGAAGCAGAACAAAGAATATCAGACCTGGAAGATAACAGGGAACAACTAAAACCCTCAAGGAAAGATTATGAAAAAATTAAAAAATACACAAAAGTTGAACAACCAGGAACTGTGGGACACTATGAAAAGATCAAACCTTGGCATCATAGGAGTAGAGGAAAGAGAAGAATCACAAGAGAATGGTATTGTTCAGATCTTCAACAGAATAATAGATAAAACGTCCCCAAACTAAAAATAAGACAAACCAATACAAATAGAAGAAGTACATAGAACTACAAACAGAGAAGATCAGAAAAGAAATTCTCCAAGCCACATCATATTTAAAATGCTAGACACCCAAAACAAAGAGAAAATCCTTAAAGCCACAAGAGAAAAACAATAAGTGACCTATAAGGGGAAACCTATCAGAATTTCAACTGACTTCTCAATGCAAACTATGGAAGCAAGAAGAAACTGGAGGAAAGTATTCCCAGTGTTAAAGGACAAGAGATGCCAACCCAGGTTACTCTACCCAGCAAAAATGTTGATTATAATTGAAGGAGAGAGAAAAAAACCTTCCATGACATGAACAAGTTGAAAGAATACATGTCCAGAAAACTAACCCTTCAGAGAAAACTTGAAGCAATTCAAAGGACAGAAGAAAGGAGCAACCATCCCCAGGCACCTAGAAAGAGAAATAAAAAAAAAAAAGAGTATAACTGCAGAAGTAGAAACTTAACCCAAACCACAAATGGATAACAAGGCAAAAGGAAGCAACACAAACCTATCAGTCGTAACCTTAAATATTAATGGACTAAATTCCCCAATCAAAAGACATAGACTGGGAGATTGGATTACGAAACAGAATCCACTGATATTCTGTCTACAAGAAACACATCTTAACTTCAAGGACAGGCATCACCTTAAAGTGAAAGGATGGAAAAAAATATTCAAAGCAAATGGTACCAAAGAAAATCAGGTGTTCCTATTATAATATCAGACAAAATAGACTTCAAAGAAAAAGAAATCAGAACAGGGAAGAATGCCATTACATTTTTATCAAAGGAAAAATTCACCAAGAATATTTCACAATTATGAATATATATATGCCCCAAACTCTGGTGCACAAAACTTTATAAAGACAGTTTTCCAGGAACACAAGTCACAGACTAATCCCAGTATACTCATAGTAGGGGACTTTAATACCCCACTGAGTCCTTTGGATAGGTCAACAGGTCAAAGAATAAACAGGGAGACATCTGAAATGAATGATATGATACACCAAATGGACCTCATAGACCTCTACTGAATACTTCACAGTAATACCAGAGAATACACTTTCTACGCAGCACCCCATGGAACATTCTCCAAAATCGACCACATACTGGGACACAGAAGAAACCTCCACAAATACAAAAAGATTGAAATAATTTCATGCATTCTATCAGACCACAGTGCAATAAAGCTCAACATCAACACCACATACTGGGACATGGAAGAAACTTTCACAAATACAAAATGACTGAAATAATTTCATGCATTCTATCAGACCACAGTGCAATAAAGCTCAACATCAAGACTAGGATATGCCCTACTGCCTACAAGAAAACATGGAGACTAAACAACACACTCTTGAATAATGAATGGGTCAAGGAAGAGATAAAGAAAGAAATAAAAGCATTCCTGGTACTGAAAGACAATGACAATACAACACAACAAAACCTATGGGATACCTTAAAAGCAGTCCTAAGAGGGAAGTTTATAGCCCCGGGTGCCTACATTAGAAAAACAGAAAGAGCACAAGTCAATGATCTAACACTACAGCTAAAAGCACTTGAGAGGCAACAACAGATGAACCCTAAACGCAACAGACAGGAAGAAATAACAAAAATCAGAGCAGAAATCAATGAAATAGAAACAAAGAAAACAATACAAAAAATCAATGAAGCCAAAAGTTGGTTCTTTGAAAGAATAAACAAGATAGACAGACCTCTAGCCCAGTTAACAAAAAGAAAGAAGGAACAACTCCAAATCAATACAATCTGTGATGAAAAGGGAAATATCACAACGGACAAGGAAAAGATCAAGAAAATTATATGGGAATATTACAAGAACCTATATTCTACCAAGTTTGAAAAATATTCATCTCTTCTAGTTTTCTCAATATTCCCCATGGGAAGTTGACTGTTTGAAGCAGAAGTTTACTGCTTTAGACAGTTCTTTGATTGCAAGTCCTTTTGTTTGGTTTTGTTGTTTGTTGTTGTGTTCCAATAGTATCCTTCCCAACTGCTTGGACAAAGCTCAAGGATATTCATCTCTTCTAGTTTTCTCAATATTCCCCATGGGAAGTTGACTGTTTGAAGCAGAAGTTTACTGCTTTAGACAGTTCTTTGATTGCAAGTCCTTTTGTTTGGTTTTGTTGTTTGTTGTTGTGTTCCAATAGTATCCTTCCCAACTGCTTGGACAAAGCTCAAGG
>VZQC01006177.1:119750-136073 GCA_009823505.1 Rhizomys pruinosus | reverse complement strand
GAGAGAGAGAGAGAGAGAGAGAGAGAGAGAGAGAGAGAGAGAGAGAGAAATATTCCAAATCAATAGTATTCATGATAAAAGGGGAAACATCACAACAGATACAGAAAAGATCCGAAAAATCATTCGTGAATACTACACAAACTAAATTTGAAGACCTAAGCGAAATGGATGAATATCTGAAATCCTGGGAACCAACAAAGCATAACCAAGAAGAGATTGACAGTTTAAACAGACCCATAATATTTGAGGAAATTGAAGATGTAAAGAAAAACCACCCAGTTAAAAAAAAAATCACAGGTCCAGATTGATTCACAGCAGAATTCTATAAAACATTTAAAAAGGTCCTACAACCACTGCTACTCAATCTGTTCAGAAGGATACAAATGTGAGAATGAGACTTTCTCTGGCTGGAACCTCTAATCTGCAATAAACTTTGTTTCTGTGAGTTATCTGATAATCTCCATGGGTTGTCTCACAGCTCTATGAAGTTGTGATAATGCAGTATTGCCTGCCTTGCCTATTTCAGCAAAGGCCAAGACCCTGAAGTCTTTTCCTTTGAAGTATAGAGCAAATGTCACACCTGCAGTTTACTATACACACAACCAGGAGTTCTGATGCCCCCGGTAGAAGCCGAGATGGCTCACACTTCCCTTCCCCTCATCCACACACTCCTGCCCCCACTTCCTTGCACAGAGCACAGTATTTTAGTATATAAACATATTACTGTCATAAACAAAATGAGGTTTCTCCCAATCTCTTTTTGTGAATCCATCACTTTCTTTTCTCCAGGTGATTTCTCACCATTCCCTTCCCTTCCTACTAGTTGCTAAAGCGTAAGGACTGTTAGCTTGGCTGGTCTGGAAATAGCTCCAGAGCTTGGCAGTGTCAAGAAGTTGAGAGCCCTACAATAGGGAGGAAGAACATTTTGTGGATCGCAGCACACACATGACTAAAGAACCACCAGATGAATATTTCAGATGACAGCTGGGGCAAAGACGTGGGGCTCAACGTTCCACAGGAAGCAGAAGGAAAATAAAAGGTATATTCTCAGACCGTCTCTCTCAGATCTCTTTCTCTCATGAAGGGAATTTCAGAGGGTTCAGCCTAGGGAAGTAAATCTCTCCTGAAAGGAAGGTTCAGGGCAGACGACCGGGCTTTCAATCCATTTCCATGAGAACATTTTAGTGTGAAATTAGTCTTTTAATTTTTCTTTCAAAATCCCTCCCCTAAGGCCTGTCTGTCTGTCCATTCCTGGGAAATCCCTTTTTCTCATGGGATAAGTCTTTGATCTGTCCTCTAGATAATTCCAATTCCCACAGACAGAGACTGTTCCATCTGCAGAGCCATCAAACCCTCTGCTACCAAACATTTATCTACCCATTAGCATTTCCTACCTTTCTTTACCGTGGGAAACAAATAGACATCCCCCAAAAGACTCACAGGCTGAGAAAATAAAGACACTCCTCAAGAGTTGAGGAGTTAAAATTTCCATGTGGGACCCTACCTTGTTTTGGAATAAGATGCTTAATATAGCCCCGTGAAAGTCCTCTTCAGAGTTATGGAATCCAGAATCTTGGACACGTGTGGCACAGGAGGCTGCGCAGCAAGAAGGCATGCTGGCAGCTCTCAAGATTTGACACTCTTAGCTACAGTGTGACAATGTCTAGGCCCCTCCTACCAGACCACTCAAGGAAGGGAAACTAACAAAAATAAGTTGCAGACCCTCTCTGCCCAATACCCTGCTAAAACTCCCCCCCAAGGACCCCAACAAGCTCCCCTCTGGAAACTTCCCAGCTTCAGACCTGGGGGCAGTAAGAAAATAGGCTAAACAAAACATCCTAGCAGCTACCTCTGACCCCTCCCTCAACTCATGGCCACTTTCTCTTAAAGGGCCAGAAGCACCATTCCCTCCAGCCACTTTTCTCTCTACCACAGATAAGTTGTGACACATCAGGGACAAACAAGACCTTCATTTGCAGGTATTTCTCATTAATTTAGCTCCAACTCAGGGTTGTCCCCTGAATTTGCACCCATACCAGGCTAGTGACTTGAAAGAGTTCAGGCAAGGAGGATAGTGATCAAGCACCATGCACAAAATCCATTCTCCAGAGCTTTTGTGCTTCTCTTAACACTCCCCAGGACTGGAGGTTATCTGTAGAACTTCACGTCCAGGACCACTATTCTTACAATGGGAAGCACTGTACAGAGATAAATGTATCCAACAGGTTCAGAGAAATCAAGAGCAACTTAATGTGGACTGGGGTTAAGAACAGATTTGGGGGAAGTAGATTTTAGCACAGGGTTGCAGTACGGTGGGCTGGCCCCAGGGTATTTTGACCAGGTCTGTCTTCAAGCCCTACAAGCCAGGGATTGTATTACACAACCTCTGAATCCCAGGCATGTTCCTCTTTTTATTCCCCAGGCAAAAACTTGAGAAACCCCTGTCTGACTTTATCTTAAGAACTAAAATCAGCCTAGAGAGAAAAATTCCCAAACCTAGAGCTAGGGAAATGCTCCTTAAGAGCCTTGTCTGGGAATGAATGACTTCTGAATGTAAGGAAGCATGTCAGGGTTTAAAAGATGACCATTATGACAGATAAATAGTAGCAAATCAGGATGTGGGCACAGAATCCCACAAAGCTAATTATCAAGCTCAAGCCTTTGTGGCTGCTGTCACCACAAATGAAAAATATTTCAACTTTGGGGGCTGAGGACATTGGAAAAGACAGTGACCCAGAGAGCCCCCACTAACCACCCACACACGTTCTCTGCACTTAGTGTAATAATTATTTCACTGGAAGAAAGATTGCCACTCAAATTGTAATAAAGAAGGCAAACGATTGCCACATTTAAACTTTAAAGTGGGTGGCCCCTATCCCACACAAGAATGGGGAGAGAGATTCAGTATGTGTCCTTTGGGCAACATCTATTTCAGAAGGTTCACATCCAGCTCTAACAATTAAGATTGGGGGGGAAACCATTTAAATGTTTGATAGATACAGGATCAGACAGACCATTTTAAAACAATAAGAAATCCCCTCTGACTGGCCCTTAATTCCAGGACCTAAAAGTCTAGGAATAGGACGAAATTCACAGTCCTATCCTGATGGAAACATGGGTCAGATTCACCCATTAATAACACCCACTAATATAAGTCTGCTAGGGCGAGATCTTTTGGAGACTTTGGTTCTGGCTCCACCCATGGCTCTCTACCCCAAGACAATGCTACACCCTCTCTTTGATCTCTTGCAAGGTGACAGGAACCCTGATTCCAAGCAAAAGCTCACAGAGGAGGCCTCAAAAGCTCTCGCTAAGTTCAAAGGAGCTCTCCAGAGCATGGCATTGGCATGTTTTATTCCCTCCCATCCTATATACTTGCTTATTTTTAACACCACCCTTACACTCGTAGGGTATCAGTTCCTTACCAAGCCATGGGAGTTCTAGAGTGGCTGCCCACACCATAGGGAGAACTCCTCAACTGTTAACTGAAATGGATTCTTTAGTTGCCATGATAAGCAGGAGGGAGCAGAGCTCCCTACAAACATTGGGGAAGTAGCTGAAGTCACAGTGACCCCCTGCTACCTCCCAGATATCCAGTGGCTGATGGAATGTCATGTTCATATTGCTGTGAGCCTCATGGGATTTCCAAGACAAGTAGAAAACCCTACTGTAATAACAGATGTGTCTCCACACTTCCATTGTTAAATTGGCTCACTCCCCATCTTTTCCAAGATTCACATATAAAGCAGGCTGCATCTCTTTTCACAGAGGGAGGGAAATGTGGAGGTGCAGCCATAATTCATAATAAACTTGATTAAGCCCATCAAATCCTGTTTCATGGATATTGGGCCAACAGCCTAGCTGTATAGAGAAGAAATGCTGAAAGACAAATTAAAAAGACTAACTTCACATGACAGAGAAATTTTCTCAGAGGTGGGCCAATAGCCTGGCTACTACCCTGAACCCAACTTTCAGGAGGGGGAGTTATTTCCCTGACAGTGAACCCTACAAACATTTCCCCTTTTGTGGGGGGGGGGAAGTGAGCTGAGAGAGACAGCCCAAGAATATACCTTTTGTCCTCCTCCTTTTCTTCCTCTTGTGGAAAGTCAAGCCTGTCTTGGTGCCAGATGTGTGTTGTTGTATAATATACATATTGTCTGTTGGTCCTTTAATCATGTCTGGCCGCAAACCACAAGATGTTCTTTCCTCCTTGGATCAGGCTAGAAGCTTTACAAGACTGCAAGTTTTGGATTTGTCCCCTGCCAGCAGGCTGATAGTTCCTAGGCTGAGCCCTAGCAAGGAGGAGGGAGGGAACCGTGAGAAGTCAGCCAAGGAAAAAGGAGATGGACTCAGAGTGAGAAAGGAAGAAACACTCAAATTTAATAGTTTAACTCAAGATATTAAAACAAACCCTAGCAGGGGCTGGGACACATACACAATTGGGGGCTGGGGCAGGTGGTTGGGACAAGGGTACTGTGCTGGATAGCTTTAGTGTCAACTTGACACACCTGGGTTGAGGGAGCCTCAGTTGGGGAATTGGCTCCATTGGATTGGCCTGTGGCCACATCTGTTGAGTATTGTCTTGATTGTTGAGCAGTGTGGGAGGGCCCAGCCCACAATGAGTAGTGCCACCCTGGGCAGGTTGTGGTGTACTGTATAAGAAGGTGTACTGGGCATGAGCCAGATGAGCAAGCCAGTGAACAATACTCCTCCATGGCCTGTGCTTCAGCTCCTGCCTCCAGGTTCCTGCCCTGAGTTCTTGCCTTGGTCTCCCTGAGAATTTTGACCCAGGAGATGTAAGCTGAATAAACCCTTTCCTCCCCAAGTTGGTGTTGGTTAGAGTGTTTTGTCACAGCAGTGGAAGACAAACTAGAACAGGTACCTCAGTCTATATTCCAGTTCAAAGATCTAAGACAGTCTATGAGATCAAAGGCGGTCCAGGCCTCACAGGTCTGTGAGAATAACAGCAGGGGTCAATGCTTGGGCTGTTTTCTAACTTCTTTTAAGTGTTTCTGCAAAAAGAATGCCAGAACCCGAATGTCATAACATGGAAGAAACTCAAAAATCTCCTCACTTCTGCAAAGTCCATGTTCCACTCTTTGGTGCCCCTGTCTGCCATCCTTTTAGCTGCTCTAATGATAGTTCATGCTAACTTGGCCACTGCCCAGTGAGTGAACAGACCACCAACTTAGATCCATGTCTTGCATTTTTTTTTTTGTCAGAGAAACATGGGATGAAGGAACCATGTAATAGGAACCAGCAACTTTCTTTTACAAGGCTGCAGCAAGGCAGTCACAATCCTTGTGTTCCCCAACTCCACCTCCACTTCTCAGGCACCTTTTATCTGTTTCCCCTATCTTAACAAAGGACAATGTTACAGAAAGTCCACACTTAAATGGTGGTTGCAGATTTTGGACTTGCAGGTTGGAGAATGTTCACAGCCCAGGGAGTCTGTTCCGAATCCTAAATAAATGGTTTGAATTTAACATATAGGACCCCTGGAGCGACTGCTGGAGGGCTGCAGTGCAGGGAAAACTCTACTTTAACAATAACACCAGATATCCTGTGGTGGATATTCACATCTCTCACCAATTAGTTCTATCCCCTCAGCCCATTCTCACTCAATCCCACATTTTGTTACAGGAATCCAAAATGGAAGGAAAGTTGCAGACTACTCTAACATGGCCTCAGAATATTTAATATGCCAGAGACCTCTTTAACTACACCAACCATCTCAATGTTCTTTCTGTGTACCTCTCACATGCCCTCTTCTCAAACCATTCCTTCTAATACATGTCTACAGGTCTTCCCCCATGGAGACAGGGCTGGTATTTAATAGCGTTGCCCTCTTTGACCAACTCTTGACTCTTCCCATTTGTTTCGTTAGAGCTGCTGCAGCCCCGGATTCCAGGTGCCTCCAAAATTTTCCCCTCAACAAGACACTGTGTGTCAAATCTCCATTCTTTCTCTGGTGTGAGGGTGCCACCTCCCTCTGTGCTATTGTTTCTGGAATTTACTTGCCTGTTTTTATTACTCCCTAGCTTTTCCTTTATGAAAAGGAGGAAGTCACTTTGATGTTGTGCATGGACCCAGACCATCAAAAGAGAGAGAGATTTGTTCCACTCCTGGTCAGCTTAAGCATCATTCTTTCCATGGCAGTGATAGGAACTGTGGATGGAGCCCCGGGAAAAGTTTACAGCATGGAAGCAGACTTCCAAAATAACCTTGATGAGACAGTGGCTTTCACGATGAACAGCCTTGAATCACTCCAGAAACAGATAACTTCTCTAGCCAAGGTGGTGATGCAGAAGCAGTTATCCCTGGAAATACTGACTGCAGAAAATGAGGGAACCTGTGTATTCCTGGGGGAGGAATGTTGCTTTTATATTAATGAATCTGGTGTAGTCAAACAAAATGTAAAAGCCCTAAGGGACCTTGGGAAACAACTCTGTGTAAGGTACTCTCCACAAGCTTCTGTGCCATGGTTTTATACCCCCCTGTGTGCCTTGTTGCTTCCTTTGCTGGGACCCATTTTCACCACAGGAGTTCTCCACACAATTGCACCCTATGCTCTATGGTTTATCAAAAACCGAATCTACACTATTTCTCAGGTCACAGCCCAGACTGTTTTAGTCCAATATCAGGCCATCACTGAGAATCCTCTGGAAGACAGTGACAATGATGCTCTATTTTAATCAAAATCAAAGGAGGAGCTGTGGAAATGAGACTTTGTCTGGCTGGAGGCAGGAATCTCCAATTAAATTTGTCCTGGGTACTTCTGTGAGTTTTCTGATAATCTCTGTGGGTTGTCTGAGAGCTGCATGATGTTGGGATAATGCAGCATTTCCTGCCTCCCCTATTTCAGCAAAGTCCCAGACCCTGAAGACTTGTCCTTTGATCTATAGAGCAAATGTCACACCTCCAGTTTAGTATGCACAAATCCAGGAGCTCTGCTGCCCCTGATAAATGCCAAGATGGCTCACACTTCCCTTCTCTTCATTCTAACCATCCTATCCCCATTTCCTTGCCAAAAGCCCAGTATCTTTGGTATATATCCACATTACTGGCATCAATAAAATGAGTATCCTCCTGGATTCTCTTGGTGAGTCCATCTCTTTCTTTGCTCAAGGTGGTTTCTCACTGATCACTCCCCCTCTTACTAGTGGCAAAATCCTAAGGGTTGTTAGCTGGTTGGTCCAGAAACAGCTCCAGAGCTTGGCAGTGTCATGAAGCTGGGAGCTCTACAATAGGGAGGAAGAACATCTCGTGGTTTGTGGCACATGCATGATTAAAGGACCACCAAACAAATATTTCAGATGACGTACAAACAGAGGTAATTAACCCAACCTCCTTCTATGAACCCAGCATTACTCTAATACCAAAACCAGGCAAAGGTACAAGCAAGAAAGAAAGCCATAGACCCATCTCACTAATGAACATAGAAGCAAAAATTCTCAGCAAAATACTTGCAGATCGCATACAGACCAAAATCAAAAAGATGTTTCATCATGATCACCTTAGATTCACACCAGAGTTGCAGGGATTGTTCAACATAGGTAAATCAATAAGTATCATAATACACATAAATGGACTGAAAGACAAAACCACACAATCATCTCAACTGATGCAGAAAAAAGCCTTATAAATAAAGTATTATAATCATTAACATATATCCAACAAATGCTTCATAAGGAGACTATGACATTACTGATCCATTTTAATTTGAAAACAAAGGAGGGGCTCTAGGAATGAAACTTTGCCTGGCTTGAGGCAAGAACTTGTAAGACCTGTCCAGTAAGACCTCCAAGGAGAGTTATCTGATATATCTGTAGGCATTCAGTTGCCTCTGTGAGTTATCTGTAGCTCTGAAAGGTTCAGGATATTACAATGTTTTCTTGCTTTGCCTGTCTCTGCAAAGTTCCAGGACCAGATGTCCCCTTCCCTAGAGGCACTGAGTAAAATGTCACACCTCTAGTTTACCTGTTGCACAAACAGGAGCTCTGCAGCCTCCCGATTAGAGCCAAGGTGGCTTACCCCTCCCTTCCATCTGCCCCCTATGTCCTTGCCCAAAGCACAGTAACTTTTGGTATATAAGCACTCTGCTGGCATAAATAAAGAGAGAGTCTGTTCTCCTAGAGCTCACCTTCTGAGTCCATGCCTATATGTCTTTGTCTTTTCTTGTCTTTCTATTCCATCAGGTAGCTTACTTGAGGGCCTCTCATCCCTCCTTGCCAGAGCTAAGCCATGAGATTATCTGCCTGCAGGCAGGAGACAGCCTCAAAAAATGCAGGGAGGGAAGAGCAGCATTTGGATGATGGCCACGTATGACTAAAGGACTATTCAGAATTGTACAATTCCTACACCTTACTGGTGCTGTGCTCAGTCCACATAGGTGCTCTTTGCAACCTGAGCTGGGAGGTTCCGGGGGTGTGTGTAGGGTCCCCTAACCAAGGAAATTGTGCCTTACCTGCACTGTGATGAGTCCATGCTGCCACTCTCTTGTTCTCCTCTTTTGATTTGAGCATTTGACATTTATCCCTCAGAACCACCCTCTTGCATCCACTTTTATTATAAAATTGATTTGTATGCTTTATTTTCACAATATTGAAAGCAATGCTTTTTTCTCATTTATGAGAATTATTGAAAAAAGAAGTCCATTTGCCTTTATATATGTGATATTCTATGTCTAAGGAATCAAAGTGTAAGTCTCTATGATAAGAGTACAACCTGATTTCTAATTGCCTATTTAAAGAAAGATATAGTGTTTCAATGACATGCATAGTGGAGGCTGACTTTCAACCACAGTTCTGAGAGAAATCGAAAGTAACAGACTCTTAGAGGCTGAGTCTATTCTTGACCTTAAAACAAATTAAGAGTCTCTCTAGTAATGTAGGCATAAGAATCATGTGACAGGCTCATGTCATATGTTGAACAAGTCACTTTCAAATGCACTGCATTCTAATGGAATAAAAACTATTCCAACAATCTATTCCCTCTCCAACTGTCTATTCCATCACAAATCTTTCTACTTATTTATATCTACTGTACCAGTTACAACTTGTTCAACTATGGTTTGTGCTTATTCATGAGCTTGTGATAGCCTTACTGGGTTCTGTGGATTTAAAAATACCCTGATGTTCCATCCCACAGAACCCATCAAGGTTCAGTATCTTTTCAGGGAGGAGTGGAATTTAGAGTGTCTTCTGCTCTCATGATAGAACATTTATTGTCTTGATCTTGTGCTGGACCTTTGGAAGCAATCACAGCTCCTATCATTTCATGATGGGTCCTGTCATATGGAGCAGACTTTTTTTTGTCTTCTTGAGACAGGGTCTCCCTGTAGTGCCAGCTATTTTCAGGTCCTACTATATCTTCTGCAATTTTCCCTTACCTCTGCTGGGAAGGAGTGTGATATAGATGTCCAATTTGTGGTTGAAAACTCAATTGTCACTTTTCTTTGCATTTTGATCACATGTTATTTTTCTGCATTAACAGAAATCTCTCTCACTAAGAGATTTGTCTGGTCACAACTGAGATCTGTATTAATGTATAGACACAGAAAAATGAATGATGATATCCTAAAGCATCACAGTATTAAATTCTAATGAGACCATATTTCAAAATCAATAAAATTTATGTCATCTAACAATACAAAGTAAAAGTCTTTTAAACGTTTTAATTATTTATTTTAACTATTATGTGTATGAGTGAACTGCCTGCATGTTTGTTTTTAAGTGCACCCATGTAATACAATGTCAAAGGAGATCAGAATAAGTCATAAATATGGAGATACAAATGGGTGTTAACCACCATAGGGGTTCTGGGAAAAGGATGTAAGTACTCTGCAAGAGTAATCAGTGCTCTAGACATCTGATCCATCTTTCCAGCCCCAGAAAGCACAATGTGTTTAAGAAAGAACTTTATAGATATATGTATTTGCATCTTAAAAAAACATAAGGAAACAATAACGTTGTCTCCCAGATATTCTTGTGTCAATGCTTGCTCTAATGCCTCTGCATCAGATCTCTGGACTAGCTTCTTAACCAAGACTACATAAACCCTTTAGCATAAACCCTCCATGGGTAGTCCCCACACCTACATTCCTCTGGTTCCGGATCTTCCTGACATAGACTGGCCCTCCTACAAACCTTAAAAATTCCCCAATACATCTCTATTGCACTCCCCTGTATCCTCAACAAACAATATAGGCAAACCCATTCTGTCCCCCTGTTAGAAATTGGAGACTTGCTTCAATTTCTCTACCTCAGATCTCTGGACTAGCTTGAAGTCTGGTAAATGATCACTACTCCTTACACTGTGTTGAGCTATCAGTGTCAAAGGCCTGTGGGGCTACAATCCCACAGACATAGATTAAGAAATACTCAATTTCATAGCTGCTTGCTGTTGAAAGGCCATCAGTTTTGAAGGAAAGCCATGGAATAACAGTCTGTCATCAACAACAGGGAGGATCTACAGGCCCCCCGTACAAAGAGTGCACATCAACTGGCGCTTAACAAAAAATGGCCTAAGTAGTCACCAGCTCTTGGGCTAGGTACCTAGAGATAATTTTAAGCTATGGCCATTTAAAAGCTTTCTCCTAAATTTTGTATATAAAATCTATTTATTTAAATGCTCTCTCTGCATGTTCGATTAAGATATAATATTTTTGCTTAAATTCTGGGTACACTAAACATACTTTAAGTAAAAATGTGTGCACAATTAATTAATTCATTCATCCATCAATTTAAGTGTTCTCGGGATTTTGGTCTATCAAATATTAAAAATTAAAGGCTTTTCTCAAAAACTAAATTTAATGTATTAAAAATTGTTGGGGAAAGAAAATGGTTTTTATTCATAGGCTCCTTGATGACATGTGGCTTATGCTCTGATGCCACCTGCCTGCCTGCTGTGTGCACACCAGCCACTGAAATGAGCATATGGCTTCCCTACTTACTTTTTAAAGAATTAACTTGAAATAACACAGTCTTTTAATTTCAGCAATCTCGATGCAGAGACAGATGGGTTTCTATGGGTGTTTTAAGGACAGTCAGGTCTAACAAAATTGCAGGCTTTGATAAATTGTTTCTTGATAACTATTAGTAAAAATTCGCACTAACAACATATATTATAATCATGGTTCAATTTAAGTGAAAAGGTTTTTAAAAACTGTTTTATGTTTCTCTTTAAGTATGAAATAATATAAATTCTTCCCCGAATGTGTGTACATATGTGGGAATGTGTGTTTGTATTTTAATCTCTTATAACTATATACTTTTTTGTCTACCAAGTCAACTGTAAAAACAGGATAAATAATTTCAATTCATAAAGACTGCTTTATAGCTTTTGTTATTAACACATTTTAATTGGGATTATATAAAATTTTAGTATGTATTTATATACTGTTTAAATACAGGAAAGGCTGACTCTGGCTTGGAACTGGCTCTTCCAAACTAACAGATAAATTAATTTCAACAAATGTTATGATTGTCTGTCTATATTTTATTGTCTTTCTTTATGGTTAACTAGTAAAATCACAAGTATGTAATAACAATTAAAGGATTTACACAGCATATACTGACACCTACTGGTTTTGCTCCTTCAACACTTGATACAAGGTGTGGTGGTTTGTGAATGAGAGTGTCCCACATAGACTTTAATTGTTCAGACATTTTGTCCTCAGTTGGTTGCACTGTTCTGGGAGATCTTAGAAGATGCAGCCAAGGTGGAGGAAGTATGTCATTGGGAGTGGGCTTAGTGAGTTTAATAAGCCTTGCAGTCTCCAGTCTCTCTCTCTCTCTCTCTCTCTCTCTCTCTCTCTCTCTCTCTTGATTTCCTGTGATCAATGCAAGATGTGAACTTCAGCTTTCTGCTCCAGCCATGACCATCATGCCTCCCACCACACTGGACACTAATTCCCTAGAACTGTCAATGGTAAGTTTAAATCAACTCTTCCTTTTATAAGTTCCCTTGGTCATGGTGGTTTTATCACAGCAACAGAAAATGACTAATACACAAGAATTCCACCAGGTTCTTGTAATTAGTGTAATAGCGTTTTTAGACTTTAATCATATGTTAGTTTAAAAAATTACCCCCTTTTCAATGGGGTTTCAAAGGCCCAGGGTATTTGGGCCACATTATTTGTTAAATGGCTGAGTCCAGGGACTGGAGAGATGGACTAGTGTTTAAGAGCACTGACTGCTCTTGCAGAGGATCTGGGTTCAATCCCCAGTACCCGCATAGTGGCTGAGAACCATCTTTAACTTCAGCTCCAGGGGAATCCGACACCCTCTTCTGACCTCTGCTTAATTGCACAACACGGGCATACAGACCTACATGCAGACACATAGTACATTCATACACATAGTAAAATAAATAAAATTTTAAAAAAATGGCTGAGTCCATTGGACAAACTGTTTGCTTGTTGGGTTATGGGTGTTGGTCTGTACAGTGATAGGATAGATTTGAGATTTTAGAGCCTAATGTACCACACCTGTACATCAATTAAGAACTCAAAAAACACACGAAGAATATAACCAAAATTATTGTTCTCTAAAGAAAAATTATGAATAAGATCAGAGAAACTAAGGTTTTGAGGAAATTTAAGAAGCTTTTAAACAAGTAAGTCTGGGACCTAAAAGAAGAGAGGTATAAATTGAAAGGCCAAATATAAATTGTGGAATGTAATTAAAAAGATAGAAACATTGAAGAAAATTCAAGTTGAAATGACAAAATAAATGGAACATTCCACAAGCAGCATAATAGAATGGATGAAGTGGAAAATGGAATATCAACATTGGAAGAAAATATGGAATTGGATAAATTAAGTAAAGATTATGGAAAAAAATTGAAAATATCACTACAACGGAAATTCCAGGTACTGTGATATACTATGAATCCCCAAACCTATGAACTATAGGGTGGAAGAAAAAGAAAACACTCAGAATAATGATATGGCCCAGGACTTCATAATTTTAGGTGAAAATCTTCCTGAGTCAAAGCAAGATATAACTATACAAGTATTAGAAGCACGTAGAACACCAAAAAGACAGAGCAAAAAATAAATTTTCCCTGCTCTATCATATTAAAAGCAGTAGATATTCAAGGTAAAATAGAACAGTGAGAGCTGCAAATAAAAACAACACGTTACCTACAGAGGAAAAACTAGCAGAATTACAGCTGATTTCTTAATGCAGCCAATGAAAGCCAGAAGAAGAGCCTGATCTAAAATATCCCCAGTTACAAAAGTTAATAGATGCCAACCTAGAGAATTTTTTACAGCTAAAATATCTTTTATAATTAAAGGAGAAAGAAACATGTTCCATGATATAAATAAATCTGTGAAATACAGTCACACAGGAAGGAGAAGTATATCACACCAATCGTGAACAGATATATCACACCAATGGTGAACAGATCTTCCAAAGAGTTCTGAAAAAAATGATCCTAAATTAAGGAAAGTCGTACCTACAGTGAGTAAAATTCATACACAGTATCAAATAGACATTACCAGATAAGGAATTCCATCTGACATATCAAAGTAAGCACATTAGATATACAGAACAAAGATAAGGTAGTGGAAGACACTATAGAAAAATAAGTTAGAAAAAAGGAAAACCCATAATAATTACAACTGAATTTTCTTTCTTTCTTTGTTTGTTTCTTTCTTTGTTTCTTTCTTTCTTTCTTTCTTTCTTTCTTTCTTTCTTTCTTTCTTTCTTTCTTTCTTTCTTTCTTTCTTTTTGTCTTTTCAAGACAGGGACTTGCTGTAGTTCCAAACTGTCCTGGAACTTGCTCTGTAGACCAGGCTGGCCTTGAACTCACAAAGATCCACCTGCCTCTGCCTCCCAAGTGCTAGGATTAAACGCATGTGTCACCATGCCCAGTGTACAAGTGACTTTTCAATGCAAACTACAAAAGCCAGAAGAATCTGGACCAAAATATTTCCAGTTCTAAATTACCAATCCCAAATGGATGCCAACCAAGAATATTTCATCCAACACAACTATCTATAATGGTCAAAGAGGAAAAGAAAATTTTCATGACACAGTAGCTTGAAATAATTCATACCTACCAAACTAAATGACTGACCATTGTGTAACTATGAAAAAACACTGAGAAACATTGTCTTAATTTATCCTTTAGTGAGGATTTTAATTTGGAAGTAATTTGTGTTGTGAAATCAGTGGATGATGCTAAGTGGAATGCAGCCTTTATCCACATATATCCTCTTGTGGATGTATGCAGTAATTCAAAATTGCTTTAAGGGGCTGGAGAGATGGCCTAGCGGTTAAGAGCACCGACTGCTCTTACAGAGGACCCGGATTCAATCCCCAGCACCCACATGGCGGCTGAGAACCGTCTGAAGCTCCAATTCCAGGAGAACTCCAGCTCCAGGGGAATCCGAGACCCTCTTCTGACCTCCGCGGCATTGCACGACATGGGTGCACAAACTTGCATGCAGACAGTACATTCATACACATACAGAAATAAATAAAATTAATAAAAAAATTTTTTTTAAAACAAAATTGCTTTAGAATTTATTATTTAATTTTATGTATTCATTTATTACATTATTTATTTTGGGAAATGAAATTTTCAAGATGTATAAGAGATAGCTTATGATGGAGCCAAATATGATTATGTTCAGGAATGTTCCCTCCATTTATTTGAATATTTATTTTTACATTTTTGAACTTACCTGTATTGAAACTTCCTTGTATCTCTGGTATAAAGTCGACATGATTGTGATGAATCATCTTATTGATATATGATTCTGTTCGGCTTGTATAGCAATATAAGCACTTGATCCATAATATTTATAACATTTTGCAATAAATAAATGAGAAATAAATAATAAAAATTAATTAATTAATTAATTAATTAATTAAGTTGAAGCCTGGAGTGGTGCCTCACGACTTTAACCCTAGCACTGGGACACAGGTGGATCTCTGTGAGCTCAAGGACAGCCTAGTCTACACAGTGAGTTCTGGACAGCTGGAAATAGAGGGAGACCCTCTCTCAAAAAGATGAAAAATAAGTAAAAATAAATAAATAAATAAATAAATAACATGACATGACATGACATGATCTCTCCTCCTTGACTTTCTCTGAGCATGTGGATATGTGGAACTCCCAGAATCCTTCCCTGTGTTTTGCTTACAACATTCTAAAGCTACTGTAGTTGGATTTCATACAATTCCATCTTTCTTCAGTAAATTGTGACAAATAGCTGAGACAAATAATAAGTTTAATCAGGAAATCTCCCCCTTTTTTGGTGTTTTCAAGACAGGGTCTCTCTGTAGCCACAGCTGTCCTGAAATTCACTCTGTAGACCAGGCTGGCCTTGAACTCACAATAATCCATCTGCCTCTTCCTCCTGAGTGCTAGGATTAAATATATTTTTAATATTATTTTTCTTTATTATCAGTGTTCTCCCTTTACTTTCACAAAATATTTGATAAAGCACTTTATGGAATGATTATTATATTTGGCTCACAGTGTATGTTCTTATGGTATGCTTTGTGGAACAATCAGAAACAGTCTCACATCTTTCCAACTGCTATTACAATTCATGGGTAGAGTGGTGCCTTGTGGGAGATGGAGGTGTTGGCGTCCTGGGCTGGTGGGAGGTGCAGGAGCGGATATAAATCCTCTAGGCTACTCACAGCCCTTAGGGCCTATTCCCCAGCCCTGCCTCTGGCTGCTTGCCCCTCCTGACCTTCGAGGCTTCCTCTGCAGTGTCTTGCTGACCTGGCCAGCAGGCCTGGCTCCATCCCCGCCCATGAGGGATATAGCTTGGTTATTTTTTTTTATATCTCAATTTTAAGGCAAGCAGATAATTGTGAAGTCAATGGGAGAGTCCATATAGGACAGTTCCTAGAGAAAATGCAATACCAACACTATTTGATCTTACCAGAAAGCATACACTAAAGATGAATACAAGAATTGAGTGGGGCTACAGAGATGGCCTAGCAGTTAAGAGCGCTGACTGCTCATGTAGAGGACCCGGGTTTGATCCCCAGCACCCACATGCTGGCTGAGAACCTTCTTTAACTCCAGTTCCAGGACAATCCGATGCCCTCTTCTGACCTCCGTGGCATTGCACCACATGAGTGCACAAACCTACATGCAGACAATACACTCATACACACAAAAAATAATTAATATTAAAAAATTGAATGAAGAGGAAATAAGGACAATGAAACAGAAAAAAATGATGAAACCTCTGAACAAGAATATAAAACTAGCAGGAATTTTCAGAACCCCAGTTCAGAAGGTAGTAACTAACAGGATTATTATTATTATTATTATTATTATTATTAT
>VZQC01006177.1:7774-110667 GCA_009823505.1 Rhizomys pruinosus | reverse complement strand
TTTTGTGATTCAAATCACAAATGCCTTTTCAGTGTGTTGAAGGGTGAAAGCTTCTTTTGTTTTGCTTACCTCCTTTTTGCGCTTTTTTTTTTCTTCCTTTCCCCCTCCTTCTTTATGGAGTGTTGACTTGTCTAGGTTTTCAGGCTTTCACTTTTGTTTGTAGATTGGATATTGAAAGTCTAAGTCACTCTTCCCTCCCTCTTCTGAGAGTTCTCCTAATCCAGTCCACTGGATACTCTCTCTTCCTCAAATCCAATTGTTGGGGGGGGGATATGCCTGTCTTAGCCCGCGCCCCAGCACCCGAGCGAGCCAGACCCAAGCTCAGGTCTGCTTCTGGCTGCGAGGGGGGAAGGGCATCCCGGCGGGCTGAGGACCCGAACCTAGGCCCTGCCAGCCACCTGGCCCTCCGCCACCGACCAGAAATCAGTTGTCCAAAACCACAAAAGTCACTCTGTCCTAAGCCTTTACCTGGCTAGAGCCGTGTCGGACGGCTCCAAGTGTTCCTAACAGGTCCGGACCTGGAGTCCAGACACACCGCCCTTCTACAGCTGATTCAGCCACCCAAGCGAGCCAGACCCAAGCTCAGGTCTGCTTCCGGCTGCGAGGGGTGAAGGGCGTCCCGGCAGGCTGAGGACCCGAACCTAGGCCCTGCCAGCCACCTGGCCCTCCACCACCGACCAGAAATCAGTTGTCCAAAACCACAAAAGTCACTCTGCCCTAAGCCTTTTCCTGGCTAGATCTGTGTTGGATGGCTCCAAGTGTTCCTAACAGGTCCGGACCTGGAGTCCAGACACACCGCCCTTCTACGGCTGATTCAGCCACCCGAGCAAGCCAGATGCAAGCTCAGGTCTGCTTCCGGCTGCGAGGGGGGAAGGGCGTCCCGGCGGGCTGAGGACCCAAACCTAGGCCCTGCCAGCCACCTGGCCCTCCGCCACCAACCAGAAATCAGTTGTCCAAAACCACAAAAGTCATTCTGCCCTAAGCCTTTACCTGGCTAGAGCCGTGTCGGACGGTTCCAAGTGTTCCTAACAGGTCCGGACCTGGAGTCCAGACACACCGCCCTTCTATGGCTGATTCCCCCAAATTTATTTGATTATTAACCATATAAGTTAATGGACTTGATTTCTCTGAAGTCATAATCCAGTAATATAGCTTTGAAGAGCAAAGTGTATATTGGGTAAAATTTATTTAGCAGGTACTCAACTCTGCCCAAACATTATCCACATAGTATAGGATATTTTAAGGCCTAGTGAAATGTTTAGATTAGTTAAATTTTGGTGTATGTTTTGGTGAAAATGGTAATACATTTGAACCAACTGGGAATATAAAATGCTAGTTTTTTTTTACTTATAATTTGTATTGGGTTAAGGTACACAAATGGTCTCTATATTTTTCTGAATTATACAACATCACTGTGTAACACTTTCTTTTACTTGTATAACAATTTAAAGGAACTAAGCTTAAATTTTACTTCCCAAATAAGTAGAAGTCATAGTCCAGTCATATAGCTTTAAAGAACAAAGTGTTTATTGGGTAAAATTTCTTTAGCAGGAACTCAACTTTGACCAAGCTTTATCCACAAAGTATAGGATATTTTAAGGGTTAGTGAATTGTTTAGATTAGATAAATTTAAGTGTAGGTTTTGGTGAAAATGGTAATACAATTGAACTAATTGGGAATATAAAATGTCAATTGTTTTATTTATAATTTGTATTGGGTTAACTCATAGGACAATTTAAAGGAACTAAGCTTAAATTTCCTTCCCAAATAAGTAGCATACAGTCAATGAGAAACAGTTTGGGTAAATTTAATGAAATCTTATGCCTTGGCTCCTGTTTATGGGTATGTGTAATGCAACTTAGGCATCTATAGGTCAAAACATAAAAATCTAAAAAAAAAAAAAGAGGGAGGTGGGAGGTGGGGTAGTATCCTTTCTGGGATACAAATAGAAAACTCTGTGTTCCAATCCTATTGATAAATTTTCACTTTTTGAGATCTTGAAACTAACAATGGGAGAATTTTATGTTCCCACAGGTAAAAATCACCAATCTAAATGCCTGAAAACATAAAACTTATGGCTGTGCAGGATGGACTGGTAAATGCCAGCAGAGAGGCTGACCCATCTGAACATTAAAGAGGAACCTCAGACTGCCTGAGTCACAGACACTGAGCATCTCTCTGAATACTATTGGGGTTAATTGTTTATAATGGGCCCTAACAAAGTTTACCTTCCAGATACTGAGAAAGCTTCCTACCTCTCCCCTTTATACAAAAAAGAAAAACATGATGGTAATGAAATCATTCCCTAACTGTAAATTAGAGCCAATTGTTACAGTGGTAATTTCCTATAAAACAAGTATAACTACCCTTTTTTAATTGACTGATAGGCATAGGAACTGTGAAAGGATAATTCTCTATCTAGAGCCAAATTCAACAGTAAAGTGTTTATAAGCTGTGTAATTAAGCAAAATATATTACTACAGGAAAGCTCTGACATCAGCAATGAATTATTCTGCCTAGGAGATGTTGGCTAGTGGATTCAAACCCGCCCCCCCCCAAAATTATAAAGGCCTCTTGCCTATAAGTGGGATATATGCAAGGAGAAAGGCAGTAAGTCCCTGTTGTCGAAGACCTGGTGTGAGCATGAAAAAAATGTTATGAGACGTCACTTGCTAGTGTACAATGGGCCTCTGAAATGCCAGAGAGTGTTACCAAAGGCCACTAAAGCAGTACAGCAAAATATTGGTCTCCCTGAGACAAGCAAGTCTCCTCCGTCAGTATCAGCTACACCTCAACAGCCTGGAGATACTGTGCAACAGTGGCAGCCAAGTGTCTATATATATCCCACACCTAATTGGCTATTAGCTCTCTCCTTGGAGGAAGAACTCACAGCAGATGCCACAATCTTATGTCCTCTAGTGTTTAGGAGATGTCATAAGCCACAATAAGAACTTGTCATGCTTTATAGAGAAACCACATTTTGCGGATTAGCATACCATCAAAGCATCTGTGTCTATGCTCACAGCTTAACTTGATACAATAATTAATATTGCTTAAATGCCTGTACATCCAAATCCTTGTGATTTATTAGTATGACTAAAAAGGTATCACTGAAAAGCTGTCAAACCATGAAGGGAAACAACCTGAACAGACTGGAGTCCAAAATGACAACTCCAAAGAAAGTAGACTGTTTCCTTCTCACCCACTTGTGCCCCTTTCCCAAAGCCCAGGGAACAAATTGTGGAAGAGGAGGCATTGTAGAATGTAAGGGCTGCGAAGAGATAGGGGTGAATCATGAGACTACAGGAATATAGTCTGGACTCCTAATTGATCAACGTGCCTGTGCATACAAGCTTCACCTGGACTACAGGAACCTTGGGTTGTTCAAAAATTGGACAGATAATTTCAAAATGCACCAGTTACCTAATTGTATGGCAAATTCAGTAACATCAATGTTATCTGCAAACAACTGTGTTATTATATTGTAAAATCCCTTAAAAATAAACAAAAAATGAAAAAAAGTCAATCTCCATTTGCATTTTTGGTCAAAAGCTTCTTTACAGCAAAAGAAACGATCAGGGCAATTAAAGAAACCCCACAGAGTGGAAGGAAATCTTCTCCAGTGATTCATCTGACCAAGCATTAATGTCAAGAATATATAGACTACTCAAAAATCAAAGTAGTAAGAAAACAAATGGCTCTCTCAAAAGATGGAGCAAAGAGTTCAACAGAGACTTCGCAAGTGAAGAAATAAAGATAGATCAGAAACATCTTAAAATGTGTTCACCATCACTAGTAATTAAGGAAATGCAAATTAAAACCACATTTAGATATCATCTTACTCTGATAAGACTGGCTAGATCAAATGACACCAAATGCAGAAGAGGTTGTGGGGAAAGGGGAGCACTCGTCCACTACTGGTGGGAATGTAAACTCATACAACTGGTAAGGAAAGCAGTGTGAAGAACCCTTAAAACAGCCTACCCCTGAACCAGTCATACTACTCCTGGGTATATACCCATAAGACTCTTCCTACCAGAGAGATATATACTCATCCATATTTACTGCAGCTGTCTTCACAATTGCCAAGAGGTGGAACCAACACATATGCCCCTCAGGCAGTGAGTGGATAGAGAAAATGTGGTGCATCTACACAATGGAGATCTATGCAGCAGCAAGAAAAAAAGATGACATCAAGAACTTTGCAGGTAAATGGATGGAACTAGAAGATATTATGCTAAGTGAAGCGACATAGTCTCAGAAAAACAAATGATGAATTGTATCCCTCGTCTGTGTATGCTAGCACCAAGTACCTAGTTGTCAGGAAAACTGAGCAATGTTAGTGTTATATTCATCTTCTGAAAGCAACTGTGCTCTTATAAGGTAAATCCCTTAATAGGGTCTAGAATTAACCTAACAGTTATTCCCAGACTTTGAAATCTTGGTATTTATGCATATTTTAGAGTAATGTAAAATTAAAAGGGAAAATGTGAATCCTAATACATGGTTTGGAAATAACATACAGATTGTTTTCAGTCAAAATAATTTTAGTATTTGTGAAATATTTGTTGAAGCAATAAAAGTTGGAGGGAAAAGCAACAACAAAAGAACTGGGACAAAAAACTGACTGAAACAGTGAAGAATCTCCCCAAAACATTAATCTTCCATTTTGAAAAAAAGAAAACTTTGGAAAGACTCAGAAAAAGATCCAAGACATGTACAACACAATACATAAACTTGGGTGAGGTCAGGGGTATGGAAAGGGAAATGAGTCTAAATTGGATTGAGAAAAGATGCATGAAAATTTTTAATTACAATAAAAATATATGCAAAATGTCTTATCCTTTACAAGGGCCTCTGGGAAGATTCTCTAGGGACAAACTTCTGATGTCTACGTTGTAGCCAGTAGCTTGACTGCAGTACTGCAATCCCTCAATGAGGTGATGAAAAACATTGAAATTTGTCATGAGTTTTGGTTTGAGGAAGCCACAAATTTAGCAACTAAACTTGAAATTAAAAGGAATCTCCCATGGAAATTCTGTAGGGCTCAGCAATGTAATCTGATATCTCAGATAACCTCTGAGAATACAGTAAAGAAAACCTCAATGTTTCAACGTTGGTGCCCATTATTCAAAAATTTAATGATATATTTTCTGAACAGCACTTCAAAGTCCTGAAGTGCTTGTCTCTGGTGCCTTCAGTCATGGGACAGCTCAAATTCAACCAGTCAGAGGAACATCATGCTGGCATGTACAGAAGTGACTCAATACACATACTCAGCTGAGCTGCACTGTGGGAGAACCAGTATGAAACACAGACGCAAAGATATAGAGACTCCATCCACTATTTATGAAGCCCTTCATCTGCCTGATATCAACTTTTTTCCTAATGTGTATGCTTTGCTGAAGTTTCTGTGTATTCTCCCCTTAATGTAAGTGGAGAATGAACGCTATGAAAATGGACAGATGTGTCTCAAAGTATACTGCAGAACACTTTGACAGACCAGAGGTCAAATAATTTGGCTTTCCTGAACATAAATTTTGATATAAATCATGTTTTGGAATTAATGATGAACACATATCGCAAATTCTATATGAATAAATCAGAGTTTCCTACAAATAATTCAGAAAACATTGAAAATACCTGAGATTTATTTTTAGAATGGATTTTTATATTGGATATTTGGAAGGAAAGCTCTAAGATGTAATACTAGACCACTCAATCACTGAATACCCTGGCTGATAGGCTTCCAGTTGAATGCATTAGTCATTGGCAGTGCCCCTTTTTGAACTCTTATGCTTTCAATATCTATTCTTCCAGAGCATGGCATTGGGAGTGCCAAAATTCACATTAGGGCTGTCTCTGCTAGTGTTATTCTGGAACTGTTTTAGTTAAAGTCATTTCAGATAAAATATTAACATATGGATCTAGTTGGCAGAAATTATCAGATCTTTGAAGACATGAATTTTGAGAAGGAATGGAAGAGAGGAATGCATTTTATACTTTGTTAAGGAAGTCCACCATTGACTTTTGACTAATAGGAGCTTTAAGTGTGATCTTTAAAATCTGTGATAGCAGCACTTGGAGGCAGAGTCTGTAGGATCACAAGTTTTCAGAAAATTTGGGCTATATAATGAGGTCCTGTCTCAAGAAAACAGGGAGTGGTGATGTAGCTTACTAGTGGGAGCACTTGCCTAGCATATGCAAGTCCTGGCTTCACTCCTCAGCACTGCAAAAACAAATGGCAACAACAGCAAATACAGCTGTGTGATGGAGAGTTACAGATATGAGCAGAGAGAAGTTGCTGAGCTCACCGAGAAGATTTAAATATAGATTTGTCTGTACAGAAGAAGCTCAAGGGAACAAGTTAGACAGAAAGGCAGAGCCAGGCACTTTCATTCCACACCTGGTTGATAGTCCATTGTTGAGCCCACACTTGCATAAGCTTCTCAGCAGGTATACTGACTTCTGCTTCATGGTCATGACAGAACCAGAGCCCATCCATACAGGCAACTGACTTTTCTGCTATCTTCATTC
This sequence comes from Rhizomys pruinosus, assembly GCA_009823505.1. NCBI lineage: Eukaryota > Metazoa > Chordata > Mammalia > Rodentia > Spalacidae > Rhizomys > Rhizomys pruinosus. The sequence goes on along the minus strand of VZQC01006177.1, from coordinate 104,130 downwards.
TTTTTAGACCATGATTATATCTATTGTCTCATCTTGATTTATAGACAAACCATCATCTTGAGTTACAGGCAAACCTTACAAAATTAATTTTTGTTGTTTATTGAAAAGTAATACAGAAAATATTGCTGTTATTTTGGTAAATAAATCAATTTTGTATAGTTTATTTCAATCTAAATAAAATGTGAATTTTTATTAAAATTCATGATAGATAATGACTTTGAGATGGGGTATTAAATCCAAGTCCTGCCCCCAAAATTTCACATTATGAGCAGCCTTCTACCATCTACATATTCCAAAGTCATTGAAAAGATCATCCTTACTTAGCAGATCAAATGTTCATCCACATTAGAATGTGAGGTAATTTTGTTTCTGTTACTGTGATAAACAGTGAGCAACACAATATGGGAGGGTATATATTGTTTGAAAACCACAGTGCCATGTCACAAAAACAAAACAAAACAAACAAAAAAAATCCCCCAAAACACCAAAATAGGAACTAAAGCCATGAACCTACAGGGAAGGACTGAAGCAGATATCATGCCAGATGGTTTCTTAGTGGCTGGACCTCCTTGTCCAATTTAGTTACCCACTTTATGCATCCCAGAGCAACCTGCACAAAAAGAGCATGACCCACAGTTAGTCTGACATTCATGCTTCAATCACCAATTAAGAAAATCCATTACAGGTATCCCAGGCTCAGAAAACCAAATGTGACATGCCCTCTGCATAGTATGATGCTGTTTGAATTCAACAACAGGCATGTTTTATTTTGAAACTTCAGAAGGTAAAGAAACTAGTAAATGGGCATATGAGGATGGGAATCATCTTCCCAGAAGATTTCACCACAGTGATGCTGGTTTCTTGTTACTTACAGCTGATTTTTCAGCCCCAGCTAACCAGCATCAATTGTCCTAGTACAAAAAAGATTTCACTTCAAGTTCTGTTCTCTTGTTACTTACAGCTGATTCTTCAGCCCCAGCTGACCAGAACCCCCAGATTACAAAGTCCTGATGACATCTGCTCCCCTTTGAAACTAGAAACTTCACAATCCAGGCCTCCATCTTCTACAACTCTTTCAGCAAAATTGTTACAAGTTCCATAGCCATGATCTTTAGGCATTCAATGATTTTTCTAGCCCAAAGTTCCAAACACTTCCACAATCCTTCCGCAAAATACCAAGGTCAGGTCTGTCACAAGCAATAGCCCACTCTCTGGTAACAATTTTTGTTCTAGTTTCTCTTCCATTGCTGTGACACTCTGACCAACACCAACTTGGGGAGGAAAGGGTTTATTCATCTTACATCTCCTGGGTCACAGTTCATCACTCAGGGAGCCCAAGGCAGGAACTCAGGGCAGGAACCTGGAGGCAGGAGCTGAAGCACAAGCCATGGAGGAATGTTGTTCACTGGCTTGCTCCATAAAGTGTTTCTGACAGTTATACAGAGGTAATCATATAATAATATCAGACGTCCTAATTTTTCCTGAAGCATCTGTGGAATATATGTTGATTACATTACCAAACTTTTCCAAAACTTCCTAGTGCATTCTTAGCATTCTACTAATACAACAACGACGATCTACTTCTACTTACTCAATGATCTTGATTATTTTCTCAGGACTTGGTGCTCCCCATAGTCTTTCAAAACAATGAGGAAATTTAGAGGTCAGAGGATAGCTCTAATCATGTTTTTACACAGTGTTGCTCACCAAGATAGAGGGTGCAGGTGAATAACCAGGGGCTATGTGATTCCCAGAGTAGATAGATGTAACTGATTCAGAGCCAAGAAAAGACAGGAATCCAAAGCTGTTCTGATCACAGTGACATTGTGGAGTATAAGTCCTGTGATTTATCCAAGATTTTCCCTACTGTGCATGTATCTGTAAACTAGTCTGAAGTGCCAGTCAGTTTTGAAAATCTACCTATTAAAAGACTTTAGGTATAGTTCATTTTTCTCTTTCCCACATAGTTTTTAACCTCCAGAGGACTCAGCTTATAGACACTATCCCTCAAATAATTTTCAGCATAAGCTAGATAAGGATTTTCTCTATTTTTGCAGACCCTGGGATGTTCCAGTTTTTTCTTTATATTTTTCTCCTCTAACAACATCGCCATATTTCACAGGCCATGGATAGTCAAAGATGTTTGCAAGACATGCATTACAGCACTTACATACATGCAGACTTTCTCCTGGGTATTTTTGTTCCCCTTCACAGTTTATTATAAGAAAAAGTGTTGATTCAGAATTCATTTTTGTTCAAACCAAACCTACAATTGGAATCTCAAAGGTATGTACTTTATATGTGTGCCTATGTATCTATAAGTTAATATTCATGTCATCTCTAGTTCTAATTATTTAAGGTGTGTCCTAGAAAACTGTTAAAGACAAACTAATCAAGATATATTACTGTAAAAACAGAAACACTTTTTATAATTTGATTCTGGAATAATTCATTTTAGAACATGAAACAGATTAACTATCACATTTAAATTTAATTTATGGATTAATTCACAACAAAGTGCCAAAAAGAGATATCCAGGATGTATTTGAGCTCATAGTTTACTTGAGACATTAGTTGTTGGGAGATGGCTCTTCCCTACACAGAACACATTGAAAAGATTAGGAAACAATGTGTTTCAAGGAAGCATCATCTTATATGTATGTTGTTCATTTCTGTCTGCACCCATAAGAAGACGTGCACATGTTTCTGCTATGCTTGTCTACTCTAACATTCTATTTTCAACTCATCTCTGATACAAAAGACACAGATTCCACTTAAATTATCCTAAGTGCAGAGTCATTTCTTCCTGATATTTCAGAAAAATAATAATAAAAATATCCCTACAGAATAATTCTTTCACCAAATATTCGGATCCATGACCCCCTACACACAGAATTGACTCACTTTCCCCAGTGCCTCATATACACCGTGACCTGGTCCATGTTTTTCTTTGCTTCTCAGGTAACATATGGACGTTTTGATCCTATGCTCAATGACAAGGGATACTTTCCATCATTGTATCAGATGGCTTATAAGGACAACTATCTAGTTAATGGGATAATTTTATTTTTACTGTACTTTGGCTGACTTGGGTGGCACTTTTTCTGTCTGATAATCAGAGAGGAGAGAAGTTTCTCTGGTACATGAGAACAGAGATGGAAGTACAAAGTATCTGTGTGGCTTTTTTAGAAAAACTCCATACTTCCAGGAATAATCTGGAAATATTTAATAGACTGGCAATTTCTTTAAAGAGAGAGTTCCATGTGAATATGCATATACTGTATGGTGAAATAGAGCACATTATGATGTTGATCATGGTACAAGAGTACCATTATTCAAATGTGAAAGTGTGGATTGTGGGAAATCCCTCCTCAGAAGAATGTGAGAACATTTTCCATACACTGAGCCGTACAATCTATACAGTCCATGGAAGTTTCATATTTTCACCACAGAAAGATGACATTCCTGGGTTCAAATGCTTTCTGAAAACACTCAAGCCATCCCAATACCCAGAAGACAATTACCTTCTTCAATTCTGGACTGGCAATTTTGAATGCTCACCTCCTGGTCCTCAATGTGAAAAGCATACACTCTGCCCAACAAATTCCTCACTAGAGTTTATGAAAACAAAGATTGATATGTTGAGCATGTCTGAATCCAGCTATCTCATCCATCATACAGTGTACACTGTAGCAGAAGCCCTCCATGATATGCTTTTGAAGGAATCTGAATGGGGAAATCCAGGAAGTGAAGAACCACCCAATTTTCTCCCATGGAAGGTAAATCAATACCAGTAAATATATGATGTGGTCACACAATTTCAGGGAGAAAATAACTTGTAAATATATAATGTCACATAGTTTCAGGGAGAAAAAAACATATGTATATGAATCTGTATAGATAAGTATTTTATTAATTACTTGAAAACATTGCATGGGGTATTTTGATCATTAGTAGCTGCACACACAAGGCCTGTCTGGTCAACCTTACCTACCTAACTACACAGGTTTGTGTCATTTAATTTTACCCCATCCTCTCCAATATATATTGCTCACATATTCATGGGTTTTAAACCTTCCCTGGATTGGGATGGTTGATATATCAAGAATCATGCATTTCAAGAACACTAGTTGTTCCTTTCCTAGAAACTCTCAAATGAAATAGATTCTCAGATAAGGAATTGAGTTCTTGCCCAACTCCCATTTGCAGGATGGCATTTTGTTTGGCATTGACTTGAGTATTTCTTTTCGATTCTGTAATATGCATGATTACTTTCCTTTTCTGATAGCACGCATAGCAAATTTCAAACTAAAAGTGCTACCAAGGTAGCCTGACACAGGTCAGTACATTTTAGATTTCTCAATGTTCTATGATTCCAATATGTGTTGTTTTCAGGAACAGACTGAGACACTCAAGTTCTCTGAGGCAACATATCCAATGCCATTGCAAGTAATATGTGGGGTCTGTGGGAACCCATTGCCCAACAACTCAATGAGATTTAACTCAGTCATCTTACTTGGGTTTTTATATGCTAAAATGAGTTTTCTAGTTGGGATGTAGTCCCCTTTCACTTGGGTATCTGTATTGAAATAAATTGGACATATACATATCTGGACATCTTATAAAGATTCTAAAATATTAAGTTTCCATATGGTTTTAAAAAGATAAATTTACAGTTATTTATACCTCACCATACCCCATTCCACACCCAATTTAATCCTTCCTCACTCTCCCTGTGAATTCCATTTTATCTTCCATTCTTTGTCAGATCCTGGTTCACCTATGACCTGGGAGAGAATAGTCTCCTAACCTCATATGCATATTTCAAATTAATTCCTCACATATGTAAAGATTCAAAGCTAAAAACCACATATAAGTCAATGCACCCAATGTTATCCTTTCTCGGTATGTGTTATCTCACACAGGATTATTGTTTCCAGTTCAATCCACTTACATGTGATTTCATAATTTTCTTTCATTGATCAATGAATAATAGTCTGTTGTGTGAATGTATCACATTTTTCATTTCCATTCATGGGGTGATGGACTAGCCTCTTTATTGCTATTGGCAATTTTAAATAGAGAAGCATGACCATAGATGTATTAGATGCTCTTTGTTGCTCTCCTGGATCACAAAGGCTATGGCACTTTTTAGAAGGAAGAGTTTACGTGGCTTATGTTTGCAGAGGGTTGGAAGTATGTTATGGCAGGGAAACATCTTCAAACACATCTGGAGCAAGAAGCTGAGGACTAACATCTTACATCACACAGAAGAATCAGAGAACCAAAATGTAAATATGCACTTACTATGAATTCTGCAAATCCACCCCTGATAATGTGCTTCCTCCAACATTGCCATACAACTTAAACATCTGCCTACAGCCCCATAAACTGGTGCCAAGCATCCCAGTACTTATGCCCTATGGGTATATTCCTAAGTGCTATAACAGGATTTCTCGTAGAACTACCTGTGGAGTTTTTAGAGACTACCACACTTGTCTGCATATTAGCTGGCCCAGTTTTCACTCTCTGTAGCAATGAACAAGTATATTCTAACCCAAACACAGCCCATCATTTGTTGGGGTTATTTTTATTATCTTAAGCATTCTGATTGTGGTAAAATGAAACTTCAAATTTTAGTTTGCATATGCTGTTTTGAAATATGTTGAATTTCTTGTGTTCGTTAGCCATTTCTGTTTCTTGTTTTTAAATGAGTTTAGTTTTTTCCCTCTTTTTTATGTTTTAAAATGAGCTTTCATACATTTCATACAAGTTTTGTTAATCAAAGTTAGACCACCACCTCACCCCATGGCCCCCCATCCCTGAGCAGACCTCAAGCACTCTACCATGCATGTTAAGTCTACTCAGACTTTTGTATCCAGATGTCCCTTTGAAATTTTTATACAATGGTCTAGTCAGCATATTTGGAGATCTTGACTAAGGCAAACTCTCCTTCACCCAGGAGTAATAAGTTTCAAACAGTTCACTGTCCAGGGCCAGTCCATCACCCATTTCTCTGATGGAGTTAGCATGGACTTTGTGAGTGATTCCAACATTGCCACAACATCATATGAGCTCCCATTGGCTTCAAAAAAAAGTTAAATTTACAGTTATTTATACCCCACCATATTCCATTCTTGAAATTATTCACCCATTCCACACCCAATTTAATCCTTCCTCACTCTCCCTGTGAATCCTATTTTATCTCCCAATCTTTGACAGGTCCTGGCTCACTTATGACCTGAGATCATTCCCCTAACCTCACATGCATATTGCAATTTAATTCATCTCATATGTAAAGATTCGAAGCTAAAAGCCATATATAAGTCAATGCACCCAATGTTCTCCTTTCTGGCTATGGGTTACCTCACACAGAATGATTGTTTCCAGTTCAATCTAATTACATGTGATTTCATAATTTTCTTGATCAATGAATAATAGTCCCTGTGTAAATGTATCACATTTTTCTTTTCCATTCATCGGGTGATGGACTAGCCTTTTTATGGCTGTATTAGTCAGGGTTCTCTAAAGAAACAGAAGCAACAGGACGAATATATAAGTATATACAATTTATTGATTTGCTCACGTGACAGACCTCAAGTAGTCTAACAGTAGCCACGCCAAACTGGAGAGGCTGAGAATCCAGGGAACTGCTCAGTCCGCAAGGCTGGATGTCTAAGTAGTCCCAATCTGGTGCTGAATGCCCGGTGGATTCCAGGAGATCTGCTGGTCTCAGTACACGCTGGGATCCGAAGGGTTGGTCACAGCAGCAAGACAAATTCACCAGTGAGAGAGAGGCAAGCCGCAGGAAAAAAGGGACCAGCTCCCTGTGCAGTGGCCCTTTATACAGCCTGCCGGCAGAAGATAACGCCCACATTTGGGATGGGTCATCCAGGTTGAGGTGGTCCAATCTGAAGATCCTTTTCTCTTATTTGTTCCTTAGTCCAGTCAGATTGACATACTGGATTAACCATCACAATGGCTATTGGCAATTTTAAATAGAGAAGCATGACATTAAATTTATTACATGCTCTTTGTTGCTCTGCTGGACCCCAAAGGCTATGGCACTTTTTAGAAGGAAGAGTTTACATGGCTTATGTTTGCAGAGGGATGGAGGTCTGTCATGGCAGGAAAACATGGTTAAACACATCTGGAGCAAGAAGCTGAGGACTCACATCTTATATCAGGCAGAGGAATCAGAGAACCAAAATGTAAATGTGCGGTTACTATGAATTCTGCAAATCCACCACTCCTAATTTGCTTAATTAATCATGGCCGTACAACTTAAACATCTGCATACATCCCCATAAACTGGTGCCTACCATCCCAACATTTGTGGTCCATGGGCATATGTGCAAGTGGTATAGCAGGATTTGAGTCAGATCTACCTGCAGAGATGTTAGGAACTACCACACTTGTTTCCATATTGGCTTGCCCAGTTTGCACTCTCTGTAGCAATGAACAAGTATATTCTAACATGAAACACAACCCATCATTTGTTGGGGTTAGTTTTAATTATCTTAAGCATTCTTATTTTGGTAAAATGAAACCTCAATTATTTAGTTTGCACATGCTGTTTTCAAAATATGTTGAATTTCTTTTGTTAGCCATTTCTGTTTCTTGTTTTTAAATGAGTTTAGTTTCTTCCCTCTTTGATAAGTTTTAAATTGAGCTTTCATACATTTCATACAATTGTTCTTAAATTTAGACCACTTCCCAACCCTATAGCCCCCATCCCCCAGCAGACTTCAAGTACTGTACCATCCATGTTAAGTCTACTCAAGCTTTTGTATACAGATGTCCCTTTGAAATTTGTTCACTGTAGTCTAGTTAGCATATTTGGAGATCTTAACTAAGGCAAAATCCCCAATAGTAATCAGTCTCAAACAGTTCACAGTCATCGACCAGTCCATCAGGCATTTCTCTTGATCCACTCTGGAACCTTGTCTGATGGAGTTAGCATGCATTATGTGCCTGATACCAGCACTGCCACCATATCACATGAGATACCAGTGGCCTCATGTCCCCTGTTTCCCTCCATTCGCGAACCAGTCCTGGCTTTTAGACCCTTTCCACACCCTCTTCCTCAATGATCCCTGAGCCACAGGTGGGTGAGGCCAATATAGGAGGACAATCCAGGGGCACATGATACCATTCTTTGAAACATGGCTAGTAATGGCGCTTACCCCACATAAGTTCATGATTTCTGCCAACCAGCTCTTGCATCTTTTTCTGACTCTTTCCAGAGGTTTTATTTTTTTTTTCAAAGCAGAGGATTATAGTTTTGGGGAGAACTTCGCTTTTTCAGTATATATTTTTTTGTCCCATTTTGCTTATTATTGCTTCTTCCAACTTGTATTGCTTCAATTTATATATTTCCAAATCATAGTCTAGGATTCAAATTTTTCATTTTGATTTTATATTACTCTAAAATATGCATAGATACCCTTCACCCATATACCACAATTCCAAAATCTAGAAATAAAAGTAGATTAATTCTAGAACCTGTTAAGGGATTCACAATATAAGAGCATGGTTATTTTCAGATCACATGGAATATAACATTAACTTTGCTCAGTTTGCCTTGCAAGTAGGTAATTGTTGCTAACAGCTACAGTTGAGGGATGCCAATCATCATATTTTTTCTGGGATTGTGTTAATTAGCTTAACATAATAACTTCTATTTCCATCCGGTTACCTGCAAAGTCCACGATGTCATCTTTCTTTACTACTGCATGGAACTCCATTGTGTAGATGTACAACATTTTCTGTATCCACTTGTCAGGTGAGGGGGCACTTGGTTCCACCTCTTCCCTATTGTTAAGAGAGCTGAAATCAACATTGTTGTGCATGAATCTCTGCAGTAAGATGAGTCTTGTGAGTATATATTCACGGTTGCTATGATTGGGTCAGGTGGTAAAATCATTTTGAATCTTTCAAGTGTCCTCCACAATTCTTTCCATAGTGGTTGTATGAGTTTACATTCCCACCAGCAATGGATGAGTGTTCCCCTTTAAGAACAACCTCTACAGCATTTGGTATCATTTATTTTCTTGATCCTACCCAGGCTTATTGGAGTGAGTTGATATCTTAAAGTGGTTTTAATTTGCATTGCCTTAAATATTTGGGGGGATGTAAAATTTCAAAATGTTTCCAGCCATCTCTATTTCCTCACTTGTGAAGTCTCTGTTCAGTTCCTTCACCCATCTTTTGAATGAGTCATTTGTTTTCCTAGTTCTTTGATTTTCGAGTAGCTTACATATTCAGGAAGTTAATGCTCTGTCAGGTATATCAGCACTGAAGGTTTCCTCCCACTGTGAGGGCTTTTTCTTCACTCCACCGATTGTTTTGCTGTACAGAATCTTTTGAGTTTAATGAGGTCCCGCTTGTCAATTTTCAACCTTAATTCCTGTGCATCTGCTGTCTGATTTTAGAAAGTCTTTTCCTAGGCCTATGTCTGGTAGGTTGCTGCCAACTTTTTCTTCTGTCATATTCAGAGTGAGAGGTAGGGGTTTAACTTTATTTTTGACAAGTGGTGATCCAGTTTTGCCAACACCATTTGCTGAAGTTGCTGCCTTTCCTCCATTGTGTCTGCCTTTCCTCCATTGTGTCATCTTGGCCCTCTTGTCAAATATGAGTTGGCTGAAATTGTATGTGCTCAAGTTTGGATCTTCAGTTTTGTTCCATTCATCTACAGTTCTGTTTTTCCCAGTACCACACTATTTGTTTTAATGACTATAGCCCTGTACTGTAGTTTGAAATCTGATACAGAGTTCCCCCTTGTATTGCTCTTTTCACTCAGGGTTGCTTTGGCTATTCAGAATCTGTTGTTTTTCCATTTGAATTTAAGGATATTTTTTTCCAAACCTGTGAAAAAACTCTTGTGGGTTTTATTGGAATTGCATTGAATCTGCATATTAATTTGGGTAGAATGGACATTTTTACTATATTAATTTTTCCAATCCATGACCATGAGCTGTCTTTCCATCTTCTGATGTCTTCTTCAATTTCCCTCTTCAAGCATTTAAAATTTTTGTTGGAGAGTTCATTGGTGTCTTTGAATAGGTTTGTTCTTAGGTATTTTACAGTTTTTTGATGTTATTGTGAATGTGAAATTCTCCTTGTATTCCTTTTTATTTCCTGTTGCTTCTTCTTGGTGTAAAGAAAGGCATGGTGATGCACAACTTTAGTCCTAGCACTTGGAAGGCAGAGGCAGGCGGATCTTTGTGAATTCAAGGCCAGCCTGGTCTACAAAGTGAGTTCCAGGCCAGCTGAGGCTACAGGGAGACCCTGTCTCGAAAAGGCCAAAAAAAAAAAAAGAAAGGCTACTGACTTTTCTAAGTTAATTTTGAATCCTGCCACTTTACTGAAATTCTCAATCATTTCTAGGAGTTTTCTGGTGGATTTTTTAGCATCCCTTAAGTAAACTAGTTTGTCATGACATCGTGTCTAACCACAGTATTTATCTTATGGGAGCGCTTCTTACTATTTCTTATACAAGGCTGCTTGAGCTTTTGTCTAAGCCTTTTCTTAAATATTATATAGTAGTGAAAATTATCAGGCTCATGTAACATAGCCTTTCTGGATGATTAATGACAATACTTAAGATACATACCGATTTGGCTGAGGGACATAAAGGATAAATTTGTTCCTTACCCTTGGAGGCAACAACAAGAAGACTGGTTCAAGAACTGAATGAACTGGTGAACTTCTGCTCAAAACAGTAAACTTCTGCATTGAAACTGTTAAAAGAGACAGAGAAAAAGGTGAAAAATATGTTTGACAGAATGCATGTGCTCTAGTGGGGTGGTGGGGGCAAGGATGAGGGAATGGGTCTAGACTTGATTGGAAATTTTGTATGAAATGCACAAAGCTTCAATAAATATTGGCTTGACAAAAATTTTTTTTGATACTTTTGTCATCTACATTCACCAGAGATATTGAGCAATATATTATTTTTCCTTTGTCAGTTATGGTATTAATAATAACTTCACTTAATAACTTGGAAGTATTTCTTCCTTTTCCAATTCAAAGGATAACTTGAGAATTGTTGCTATTCATGATTTTGAGGGTCTGGTAGAAATCTGTGCTGCATCCTTAAGGTCCTCCACTCTTATTATCTGGGAAATTTTTAATTACCATTTCTATCACATTGGATGTTATTGGGAGCTTAACATGTGTACTTCCCCTTGAGCCTTAGGTGTAAAGCTTTCTTTGTACATTTGCCACATAGGACTTATCATCTCACAGAAACTTATTCTGAATGTATGGCCAGTTGTTGAACTCTTTAATATTCTTTATCTGTTGCAAAATGAAGCTTCTTTGAAGAGTTCTGAGACATAAACTTGTCTGTAAACATAAAGGTACATATTTTCCATAGAGGAAAAATACGATTTTTAAGGGGTATGACAGGGATTGGATTTTCTCTAAGATATGTGACCTCTCAAGTCATGTGTATTTGAATATATTTATAATATAAAAAATGAAGACCCTTCATTGAGCATTTTTTTTAGTCAAATTAGAATCAAGAATATATAAAAATGCCACTAGTGCACCAATAGATAAAGTACTGGCAAGTGCAGCTATTCTAACTTTTGTCAAGTTAGACTTCAATTTAAAATTAATTGAACTGTGCAGTGCTATTTTCTAGTTTTAAGCCCATTGTGAACTGTTACTATTGGTCGTGCTGTTGTTCAGATTTGCATATATAGACCCATTTCTACATACAACCAAGGAATCTGTCCATCACTTGGTTGAGAGGTTGTCTTATCTCCAATATATGATCTATGAATAGAAATCACAGGACATATTGAATGAAGGGGGTATTAACTTAAAAATAGCGTTTGGAGCTGTGAATATCTTTTCACTGGTTTCTTGGAAACTTCTAGTTTTATACATAAGACATTAGTGTCACTTTTCCTGGGTACTCTAGACTTTCCCTTATTTTGCACTCTTTCTGAGTGTGTAATAAACAAATATGTAATATTAATCAAACCTTAATTTTTCTAAATGTATATTTTATAGTGAAATTTGGGACATATCATTCTATAAATCTTAATCATGGGCTGGAGAGATGGCTTAGCAGTTAAGAGTGCCGACTGCTCTTACAGAGGACCTGGGTTTGATCCCCAACACCCACATGGAGGCTGAGAACCGTCTGAAACTCCAATTCCAGGACAACTCCAGTTCCAGGGGAATCAAACTTGGGTCGTCTGCAAGAGCAGTCAGTGTTCTTAACCACTGAGCCATCTCTCCAGCCCCATAGAGCTCATGCATTCTGCCAAACATGTTTTCATCTTTTTCTAAGTCTTTCTCAAAATTCTCAGTGCAGAAGTTAACTTGTTTGAGCTGAAGTTCACCGTTTCAGAGAGTCCTTTGACACTGTATTTTCTGTTGTTTTTGTTTTTGTTGTTGTTGTTCTTTCCAATATGCATCACTCCCAGCTACTTGCACAAAATCTCAAGAAGCCCTGCACAGGAAATAATTATGTACTTGGCGCTAGCATCCACAGATTAGGGATACCACTCAACTTTTGATTTTCTGGGACTGTGTTACTTCAGTTAACATAATATCTTCTAGTTCCATCCATTAACCTGCAAAGTTCATGATGTCATCTTTCTTTACTGCTGCATAGAACTCAATTGTGTAGATGTACCACATTTTCTGTATCCACTCATCAGTTGAGGGGCACTGGGATTGGTTCCAGCTTTTTGCTATTGTGAACAGAGCTGCAATAAATATAGCTGTGCATGTATTTTTGCAGTAAGATGAGTCTTCTGGGTAGATACCCAGGAGTGGTATGTTGTGGGCATGTGCTAAGCTCAATTTGAGTCTTCCAAGGGTTCTCCACACTGCTTTTCTTAGTGAGTTTAGGAGTTTACATTGCCACCTGGAGTGGATGAGTATTCCCCTTTCTCAACAACTTCTCCAGCACGTGGTGTCATTTGTTTTCTTCATCCTAGCCAGTCTTATTGGAGTGAGATGATATCTTAAATTGGTATTAGTTTCCCTTTCCTTAATTGTTAGCGACATTGAACACTTTTTAAGATGGTAAAAAGTGTTAATCAGCCATCTCTAATTCCTTACTTTTGAAGTCTCTGTTCGGCTCTTTACTCCATCTTTTGAGTGTGTCATTTGTTTACTTCTTTGTTTTTTGAGTAGTTTATATATTATGGAAATCAATTCTTTGTCAGATGTATCTGTGGTGTAGGTTTCCTCCAACTCTGTGGGTTTACTCTTCACATCTGTGATTGTTTCTTTTGATGTACAGGAGCTTTTGAGTTTAATGAGGACCCATTTGTCAATTATTGATCTCATTTCTTGTGCAGCTGCTGTCTGATTTAGGATGTCTTTTCCTATGCCTATATCTTGTAAGCTATTGCCAACTATTTTTTCTATCTCCTTCAGAGTTTTGGGTTTCATGTTGAGGTCTTTGATCCACCTGTAGTTGACTTTTATACAGGGCAAGAGGTAAGGGTTTAACTTTGTTCTTCTACAAGTGCTGATCCAATTTTGCCAATACCACTTGCTGAAGATGCTGTCTTTCCTCCATTGTGTCTTCGTGGCCCCCTTGTCAAATATAAGGTGGCTGAAATTGTTTGTGCTCAAGTTTGGATCTTCAGTTTTGTTCCATTGGTCAACAGGTATGTTTTCTGCCACTACCAAGATGTTTTTATGACTATAGCCATTGTAGTATAGTTTGAAATCTGGGAGAGATCCTGTCTATATTGCTCTGTTTGTTCGGGTTGCTTTGGCTATTCAGTGTATTTTGTTTTTCCATATGAAATTAAGGACTTTTTACATGCCTGTAAAGAATCTCTTGGGAATTTTACTTGGTATCTCATTGAATCTGCATATTAGTTTTGATAGAATGGAAATTTTTACTATGTTATTTTTTCCAATCCATGAGCATGGGAGGGCTTTCTATCTTCCGATGTCTTCTTCAGTTTCCTTCTTCAGGGGTTTAAGATATTTTTGTAGAGATCTTTGGTGTCTTTGATTAGGTTTGTTCCTAGGTATTTTACTGTTTTTGAGGCTATTGTGAGTGGGACGTTCTCCTTGTATTCCTTCTTCCTGTTGCTTGATGTAAAGAAAGGCTACTGATTTTTCTAGGTTAATTTTGTATCCTGCCACTTTACTGAAACTCTTTATGCAGAGCCAAGTTTATTTTAGCTCTCTTCACAATAGCAAAGATGTGGAACAAACCCAAATTGCCCCTCAACTGATGAGTGGATAGAGAAAATGTGGTACATCTACACAATGGAGTTCTATGCATCAGTAAAAAAGATGGCATGATGAACTTTGCAGGTAAATGGATGGAACTAGAAGAAATCATGCTAAGTAACGCAGTCCCAGAAAAAAAAATATCAGGAATGTTATTCCTCATCTGTGGATACTAATGCCATTACCTAAATATATGGCAAACTGAGCAACATTAATATGATCTAAAACCAACTATGCTCTTATATTTTGAATCCCCTAAAAATAAATCAATGTAAATATTTAAATAGAAAGAGTTTCAGTAAAGTGGCAGGATACAAATTGTTCTTCTAAGGTCTGTGTCTTGGTTTCCTTCCAGGGAGATCTAATTTTAGGGTTCTTCTACAGAACTTGGAAACTTTGGTGGGTATTTATTATGAGATTTTCCCATATTGTTTTTCCATTGTGTCTTTAGCATGTGGATTTGTGTTTGTTTGTTTGTTTGTTTGTTTGTATTCTGGTGCTAATATCAAAGGTTAATACGGAGGACTGTTTGGTCACTCACTTTGCTTCCTGGTGGTTTCATCTTCAGCATTGGCTGTGAAGCCTTGAATTACTGACACTGCACCTGCTGAATTGTCCCCATCACAGCAAACCACAGGACCAGCAGTTTATCATCTCCATCACAATACCAGTAGCTTGAGTGAAGGGGTTGGGGGGGGTAGTTTACTCCTTTAGCCCATGCAACGGACCTCACCTGGCTGATTAATCTTCATGACACATGTCTGTCATCTATCTGTGCACACAGCTCTTCTTTCTGTTCTCAGAGTTGGGAGGTTGAGCACCTGGCCATGCAGCAAGGCTGCACCTCAGACCCCACCTGGCCACAAAGTCTGCATACTGCCTGTCTGTCCCTCTATCCATGCATACAGCTCTTCTTTCTGGTCTCCCTTAGGCACAGTTTCAGTCCTGTACCACCTGGGTTAATTCTCAATGGACAATATTTGCTTCCTGCCACAAAGATCAGGCTAGATCTCAAGCACATCACAGCCTCAGCCAAGTTCTTCCATCTGCAGATTTTGCATAATCTATTTCTTCTCTTCCTGCTCTTCTTGACCATCTCTCTGGACCTTTGTAATCACTGGCTATAAAGAGGCCCAATAGCCGGCCTGTGAATGGTTACATTCTCTGTGGTTAGCTCTAGGATTTTTTTTTAATTAGTTTTTATTGATGCTTTGTGCATTTCATACATTTTTCCCAATTCAGTTCAGGCTTATTTCCCTTTCCCTCCCCCCCACCCCCACCCCATCCCAGATCATGCATTCTGCCATAACTGTCCTGCATCTTTCTCTCAGTTTTTTTTTTTATTTTTAGCTATAAGTGATAATCCATGAGTACAAGCATCCTTCATGCAAAACCTATCTGCAGGCTGTTGTGCCCAAACACCTACAGCCCCACCATCCAGTGGGGGGTGACAGGTTGTTTGTTCAATCAAGTTGATCAAATGAGTGTCCAGACTACATTGCTGTAGTTTCACCATTCACCCCAATCGCAGCCCTTACATTCTACCACGCCCCCTCTTCCGCAGGTTGTTCCCTAGGCTTAGAAAAGGGGCACAGGTGGATGAGAGGTAAAACAGTCCACTCTCTCTGGAGCTGTTGACTTGGACTCTGGTCAATTCTGGCTGTTTCCTTTCATGGGCTGACAGTTTGTCCAGGAATAACCTTTCGATCCTGGCCTGGCGCGTTATGGCGTCTCCCCCGCCGGATTTTTTAATATTATATTTTCTCTCAAGATAACATTTGTCTGCTGCTCTCTCAGTGACAGGATAAGAAAATGGGGTTCCTCTTCATTGATATTTTGTGTTAGAGTTTCTCATTCTCACTAAAATCCAATGATGGACTTGTAGATCATTACAATGTTGGCATTCCTGGGGACTGAATTCCCAATCTACTGTTTCATCTGAGAAGTCAATGTCCATTCTCTTTTCCAGGGAGCTGCTATGCTAGGAGAGGCTTCTCTTTGCTTTGATAATTTTCCTTCCTGCTTTTTTCCACTTTTGTTCAATTTCCTTTGTGCAGTTTAATTCCACATAATTCTATTCTGGGGTAAAGTCAAGCTATTCTTTTCTATTTTTTATTTATTTTTTATTTTTTCACAATGTTTATTGATAGATAAAAATACATAAAATCAGAGCATGAACATGTTTTGATAGATTAAGTAGAATTAATTTCAATACTACAATAAGGGTACAATTCAAATTCTCACCATTTGTTTCACACCCACAAAAACGAATTCAAGGGCATTTAACGATCTCTCAAATCTGTTCAGTTTTGGGCAAGTAAACCATGTTTATTTTTGAAATGACTTGTGCACTTGCCGAGGCGCAAAGTTATTGAAATCTAGAACATAAAGCTCATTACTAGAGGTAGAAATACAGGCAATATACTATTATGGCAAAAAACATCAATTACAGTTAAGGAGCTTCTGTAACAAACAAATGGATAGTCTAATATTGCATCAACTCAAGTATTACTGAGCAAAGTGCATTTCTACAAAGTTCAGTGTTTCTATTTAGTTTCTAACTTTAGTTTTTCAATTTTATTTATTTCTGTATGTGTATGAATGTACTGTCTGCATGCAAGTTTGTGCACCAGTGTCGGGCAGTGCTGCGGAGTTCAGAAGAAGGTCTTGATTCCCCTGGAACTGAAGTTCTCCTGGAATTGGAGTTTCAGACGGTTCTCGGCCACCATGTGGGTGCAGGGGATCAAACCTGGGTCCTCTGTAAGAGCAGTTGGCGCTCTTAAGAGCTAGGCCATCTCTCCAGCCCTCAGTTTTCTAACTTTAAACAGCCTATGATTACTGGCAGCAGAGAAGGTCCTTGCAATAGACTGCCTCTGCTTGAGAACCTATGATGTAATTATTGCATGCTGCTGACATACTATCTCAACATTAATGATATTCTTAAAATATTTGATGGTAGATTATGATTATGACATTACATTACAAAAAAAAAGCCTTATGCAGAAGGAAATCCTTACTGATGTGCTTCTGCTTTAAATATTGTGCCCCAAATGAAGTCTAGTAAGCACACGTCCTGTCACATGATCCCCCTGCATTGGCCACCAAGATACTGCTGAGGTAATCCAAAAATGTCAGTCCATCTTCTGAGGAGAATGGATTTCCATTAGCTGCTTAGTTCACAAGCTGAGTATCTCAGAAGTCCTCAGTCCACCTTGGAAGGATAAAAACTAAAAATGCTGTATCTTATGTCTTTGAGGAGTGCCTAAAACAGTGGCATCTACAGAGCATATGTGTCTGCCTGTGAGAATTGCAGACAGGCAAAACAACTGTGCTCTCTCTTTTTTTTTTTTCTTTTTGTCTTTTAAAAAGGTTTTCTTATTGTGACTATTTCATGTCTGTGTATGTTTGCATGTATGTGGTCTTGTAGATTCACTGAGCCTCTGTGACTAGCCAGAGTGTGTTTGACACGGAGCCGGATATATATTAATTAGCTAAGTTCACCAAGGGAATTGGATTGCTTTATTACTAATTTCTTGGTGAGATTTGACCTCAAACCAATGAAAAGAAAATTATATAGACTAAAACATACACTAAATTTAAAACCTGTCTATTGGGGCTTCAAATGAATACATAATTTCCTGCCATATATTATTGTTGAGCAGGGATGTGAAATCATAACTCATTTGCAAATTTTGTTTATCCCCAGCTTCATCCATTTCTGAGGAAGCACCAGTTTCTGTCCATCACTAGAGAACACATGGCTTTTTATGAGAAAAGAAATCATACAGAAAAGTATTCTATAGAAAACTTTGTGGTAGATCTGGTAAATGATGATGGTCACTGGCAGCTGGTGAATATAGGAGAGTTTGTCTATAATGATTCTCATGGTAAAGAATTGGTCATGATCACAGAAGACATAGAATGGCCATAGCTATTCAATCGGGTATAATATCACTTCATATTTTAAGAAATGGAAAATGTGAATAGGGACATACAATATTTGTGTGATTTACATGATTGAGTAGTAAGTTCGTTGCTTTAATGTGAAGTTAGGGATAGCTCTTAGCTATCATGTGAGTGATGGCAGTCAAACAGGACCTTGGCAAGAGTAGCAAATGCTTTTAATTTCTGAGCTATCTATCTAGCCCTCCAAGTATATACTTCATGAAGGTACTGTTTATCTCTTTTACATTTTTGTTTTAAATGCAATATTTCAAATTATTTAAAGACCAATAGTTTAAACATTGGCCATGGTATTTTGTCTACCTTACACATTTAGATAACCATAGTGAATTTTGTGAGAAATTTACATCAAAAAAATCTTTTCACATTAGTGGTATTAATTTTAGATATCAGTTTACCTATTTAATCATTGCAATATTTTCTATATTCAAATCATAAAAATAGTCAAGAATGAGGGTTTCATCCTGTCACAAGCATTTCCACACAGAAGTTCCATTGATCAGATTTTGTATGATGAAATTAATTTTAAAAAAGAACTTATAAACATATGTGAGAATGTCAATTGTGTATAAAGACAACCATCAAAAACATAGTATTATTGGGAAATATGTAAAAATGAAGATAATCCTGAGCCACAACTAAATGTCTAGGTAATCAACATATGAGAATAAGGAATGTAATTCTGGTGATCTATTAATTATCATAGACCTGAGAAAGGAATGTCAGTTACCACTGTGGAATGTGAGTGTAACAGGGACTGGTGTAAGGTTGATCACATATCAGTGCATAGTTAAATATTTTCCTGTCAGAGGTAAGCCTCTGGTCTGCTATGGCATAGATAAATTACTAATGTTCTAATGCTGTACATATTACAACAAAGCTAATAATGTATATTCACTGAGTTTTGAAAAAATGGATGTTTGAGACAATTATTCATGTTAAAATATATAGAAAATGTCTCCAAATTTAGATATTTCACACTACTTAAAAAAAATCTATTATTTTCTTAATTTAGACAAATTTATTTTTTTTTACTTTTTTTGCATTTTTTATTTTTTTATTTTTTAATTATAGGACATAAGTAATGAATACAGGCCTCCTTCATGTAAAACCAATTTGCAAGTGGCTATGCCCAAACTTATACAGCCCAAGGACACCATTGTCCATCTGGGGGAGATTATATGTACTATCATGTTGATCAACTAAGGGTCCAGTCTATGTTTCTGTAGGTAGTTTCGTAGTTCACCCCAATCACAGCCCTTACATTCTAGCACACACCCTTTTCCGCAGAACATTTTTTAGTTCAATACAGACTTAAAAATCATTAAAAATTTATAAAAAATACATTTTCTCTTTTCATTTTAGACTCCACAATCTATGTGTAGCCAGAGCTGTGTTCCAGTGTTCAGAATGATTCCCCAGGAAGGTAGTCCCATCAGCACCTTTTCTTGTGCATTTTGACCAGACAGACACATCTCCAATGAGACAGATAGAAAATACTGAACCTTCCCATGATATTACCTTCCCTCAAACCACTTCCCAATTCAAAGACAGAAACCTGGGACAGAAGAGATGGAGTCATATTGCAGCAGTGCTCCGAACATTCACATTCACTCAGGTTTTTATTACTGTGATCATTAATGAACCTCATAATAAGTAAATCTTGATTTACAATGTGCACCCTGAAAAAGTCAGTTGGGACCCCAATTGTGCTGTCTTTCTTTAACATCTTGAATTGAGTGAGACAACATTGATAGATTTTTTTTCTGTATACTTTTTTTTTACAGGCAAAACTTTTGATATATTGAAAAGCAAACATAAAAGACAGGTAAATACAAGAAAGATATGTTTTATAAGATTTCATTATTTCAACTTAGGTATCTTTTTTTAAGTGTGTGGGGTATATGTGTGTGTGTTTGGTGGACATGTGTGTGTGTTTGATGGACATGGTAGGGTGCTCACACTCCTTTCTAGACACACGGAAGCCTAAGGAGGATGTACTTGGATCTTCTGCTCTATAATGTCCTCCCTTATTCTTTTTTTTTTATTTTTAAGGGATTCTACAATACAATGACACAGTTGTTTGCAGATAACATTGATGTTACTCAGTATGTCATACAATTAAGTAATTGGTGCATTTTGCAAGTATCTATGTCCAAATTTTCAACAACCCAAGGTTCCCATAGTCCATTTGGAGAAGCTTGTATGCACAGGCATGTTGATCAATCAGGTGTCCAGACTATATTCCTATAAAACAGGCACAACGCATTAACTGATTGATAGGCATAGGAACTGTGAAAGGATATTTCTCTATCTAGAGCCAAATTCAATAGTAAAGTGTTTATAAGTTGTGTAATTAAGCAAAATATATTACTACAGGAAAGCTCTGACATCAGCAATGAATTATTCTGCCTAGGAGATGTTGGCTAGGGGATTCAAACCTGCCCTCCCAAATTATAAAGGCCTTTTGCCTATAAATGGGATATATGCAAGGAGAAAGGCAGTAAGTCCCTGTTGTCGAAGACCTGGTGTGAGCATGAAAAATGTTATGAGACGTCACTTGCTAGCGTACAACTGGCCTCTGAAATGCTAGAGAGCGTTACCAAAGGCCACTACAGCAATATAGCAAAATATTGGTCTCCCTGAGACAAACAAGACTCCTCCAAAAATATCAGCTACACTTCAACAGCCTGGAGATACTGTGCAACAGTGGCAGCCAAGTGTCTATATTATATCCCAAAACTATTTGGCTATTAGCTCTCTCCTTGGAGGAATAACTCACAGCGGATGCCACAAGCTTATGTCCTCTAGTGGTAAGGCGATGCTATAAGCCACAATAAGAACTTGTCACCCTTTATAGAGAAACCACAGTTTGCGGATTAGCATACCATCCAAGCACCTGTGTCTATGCTCACAGCTTAGCTTGACACAATAAGTGGTACTGCTTAAATGCCTGTACATCCAATAGCTTGAGCTTTGTTAGTATGACTGAAAAGGGTATCACTGTGAAAGCTGTCAATCCGTGAAGGGAAACAAACTGAACAGACTGGAGTCCAAAATGACAACTCCAAAGAAATTAGACTGTTTTCTTCTCACCCACTTGTGCCCCTTTCCCAAAGCCCAGGGAACAAACTGTGGAAGAGGAGGTGTGGTAGATTGTAAGGGCTGTGGAGAGATAGGGGTGAATCATGAGACTACAGGAACATTGATAGAATTTTACTACAATCTAGACTCAAAGATCCCTATGAAATATGAGGTGCATAGTGCCCAAAGTAACTTATGGCTTCATTGGTCTTAGGTCGATTGTTCTAATTTGTGAATAGATAAGCAAGGGGAAAGAAAATATTATCAATAATGCAATTATTTTATAAGTTTCAATACCTGATGCTAGAGTTATAACATATAAGCACTATCAAGGATATAATATGCATATTGAACTCTCAAAAAGCACCAGAAATTATGGAAACATTTTAATGTACTTTCATTGATTTTTTTTGTGCATTTCATACATCTTAGAGATATTTATATATCCTCCCCATCTGTACAACCTCTTATCCCCCACTGGATTCCATGCAATCTGTCAAATATACTAAGTCCAATAGAGGCAAATTTGTGTCCTCAGATGTTCCAAATTGTGAGTTCATCCATTGGAGCTCATGCTTGCTGTCACCATTGTTCTCAGTATATATAAACAACTTTATAGCCACCTCAAAAATTTTTCTTTGTGGTCCTCCACCACCTGTAGCTCTTACAATCTTTCTGCCCCATTTCCACAGTGGACCCTGAAAAATGTCTAGGTGAGGATAAGTATAGGGGACGTTGCCAAGGCCATGCATTCTGTAGACTCTTATTCTCAACCCTTTAGCCATTTGTGACAATCGGTGTTAATCACTTTCCGTTGGATAAGGAAGCTCCTCAATTGTGAGTTGATGGAAGAAAGTCATATTAGTATACCATCAACTTCTTGATGCAATATGTTCCTTGAGCCTTAGGTGTAGACATGCCACTGTAGATGCGCCAGATCTCATAGACAATGATTCTCTGAGTTAGACCAATTGTGGAACTCTCTAGTAGCCTCTACCATTGTAAGAAGACACTTATTTCATGAGTGATGAGAGATCTATTTCTCTCTAAATGTTAAGACTCATATTTAGCATAACATTAGAAACTGTTTTCTTAGGGATATGACAGATGTAATTTTTTCTTTAGTATGTATGAACTTTCCAACGATGCATATTTGTTGAGGTTCATAGTTCCACACAGGTGTTCTCTCACACTGAGATACCTTGTACATTTAAGTATCTATTCATTACCCCAGGAATTAAAAGTGTCATTATTGCATCAACATAGTTTGCTGTGGTGCTCATTGTGGTTTTTTATCTGAATGCTAGTTTGCAAATACTGAGAAGGGAATTCAAAAAAGAAGTCAAATTAAAATCCAACACTTGCCCATAAATATTGAAATTCTTCAGGAAACCTGCAGCACCTGAACAGTGTACAGTCTTCCCAAACAGCACTCGTGTGGGGGGAACAAATATTAATGAGACTGTGTGATACAATATTCAAATTTAAAAAGCAGTTAAGAAGAATGATTTCATGAATTTAAATTTTATTAAGAAATATATGACAATGATGAAATTAAACAAACATTTTGTACTTTATCAGTCCAAAGTTTATCTTGCATATGCCTTTCATGAACATGGACAAGCATGGAAAAAAGAAAATTAATACAAATAAAATATCAAGAGCTACATTCTCAGGCTTATACCATA
Organism: Rhizomys pruinosus; assembly: GCA_009823505.1. Taxonomy (NCBI): domain Eukaryota; kingdom Metazoa; phylum Chordata; class Mammalia; order Rodentia; family Spalacidae; genus Rhizomys; species Rhizomys pruinosus. The sequence goes on along the minus strand of VZQC01006177.1, from coordinate 81,172 downwards.
TTTGCATCAAAAGTATTTTACTTGATTCATAAATGTACAGAGATAATCTAACTTAGAGTTTGTACTCAAAACTGATACATCTATCACACACTTTTATGAATGATAGAAATTATTAATATTTGAAACTGAAATGCTGATTTCCTCTTCTGCAGATGCACATTAGTGCATCCAGTGCCTAATCTTAGAGTTTCCAAATGTTGCAAGAAACCACTGCTAGCCCAAGTTAGTGACCTTCCTGGCTTTTGAAGATTCTCTAGGAATGGCTTTAGGTTGCACAGCTCTGTTCTTCTCTGTCATCACAGCTATGATTTTGGGGCTCTTTGTGAAGCACCATGATACAGCCATTGTGAAGGCCAATAACTGCACCCTCACCTACTTGTTGCTTACATCTCTCCTCTTCTGTTTCCTTTGTGCTTTGCTCTTCATTGGATGCCCCAGCAGAGTTACCTGCATCCTCCAGCAAATCATATTTGCACTTGTGTTCACTGTGGCTATTTCCAGTGTTTTGGCTAAAATTATTACTGTAATATTGGCCTTCAAAGTTATGAAACCAGGAAGATCAATAAGGTGATTTTTGGAGTCAGGAGCCATTAACACTATTGTCCCCTTTTGTTTCTTGGTCCAACTTATCATTTGTGTATCCTGGCTGGAAAATTCCCCTCCTTTCTTTGACACAGATACAGTCACAGAACCTAGGCATGTCATCATTACATGTAACAAAGTCTCAGTCATTGCCTTCTACTGTTCCCTGGGATAACTATGGGGAGCTTCTCTGTGGCTTTCGTGGCCAGAAATTTGCCTGGCACATTCAATGAATCAAAATTCCTGACATTCAGCCTGCTGGTGGTCTGTAATGTCTGGATCTCCTTCCTTCCTGTCTACCATACCACCAAGGGGAAGTTCATGGTGGCTGTGGAAGTCTTCTCCATCTTGGCTTCCAGTGGAGGGCTCTTAAGCTGCATCTTTGCATCAAAGTGCTAAATTATTCTAGTTAAACCACAGAAGAACTCATTCAACATCTGAAAGAACAAAGGGAGTTATAGAAAAAGCTGATGCCCAGGCTTATTGCAAAAATACACTGTCATGGTTTTATGAAAAATACATCTGCATTTTGATATATGGTAGCATAATATAAAAACAGTACCATTTTTAATTATGTTCCACCTGTTTTGTCTGTGGATTTACACAAAACTAACATATCCAGCCATTAAGGTTTAGAAATTCAAATCATTTTTAAAAACACTTTCAATCCTTGAAATATTTTTAAATTATAAACTTGAAGACACCAGAATTATTTAATTAAAAATGCTTAGTTAAATTTTGCTTCATATTTTCCATTTAATCCTGCATTGTCTTTAGCTTTATATAAAGCCTTTATTTTTGTTATATTTTTATATAAAAGATGTTTTAATGTAAAGTGTAGGAGAAAGAGATGTTTTTTGGAAAAAGTAACACATGGACTTGTGGGGTGGGCCTGGCCTCCTCAAGGCAGAGCTTTGACAATTTGGCATAATGTTTATCATATTTTGGTGGTTATAAATTTATATCTGGAAAAGTTACTAAGAAAACCTTTTTTCTTATCCCCTCCCCCCGCTCTTAAGATACGTGATATATTACGGTGTCTCTGGAAGTGCCTGAGGTGAAATTATAATCAGATAAGTTGAAATCAAGAGTAACTAAGTTTTTTGATTTTGTCACTAACTTTTAATAAGACACGTAGTATATGTCCTTTCCCTGTAAATAGGGTTTCTGGAGAGCTTTCTAGGAAAAAAAAAAGTTTTCAACTAGGAATAGAGATAGGAGTCAAGCAGTTAACTTTGTAGGAATTCTGTAGCATGCTGGAGGGATGCTCCAGTCAGGGTCCAGGGAGAGAGAGTCCCTTTCTCATCATTTTCCATTTTTCTATTCTGTCCTGTCTCCCTGAAGACAAAAGTTGGCACAGTTGCAGTCTGTGAAGTTAAAATTTGCAGAGCTCTATTAATGAAGCAAAGTCCCAGGTTCGCAGTAGGTGCTTGGGAATGCTGGTTTCTCTTGTTTTCCATGAAATTCTCAGTAGTGTCAGCTGCTCCTTCTCTTCTTTCTCCTCATCTGTCAAATGGGTTCCACTGTGAAGCTATTCCTGGCCTCGCATTGAATCAGGTCTCATTTTTTTTTGATCATATGGTCAAATTTTCTAAAATTTTCATTAAAATATTTTGCCTTTTATGGTCTTTGCATTTTTATGAAAAGGTAAGTTTCCTGAGAGGAGTCCCTTTTTCATTTTTGTTTCACTGTATTCCTATTATCTAGGTAGACGCATGTAATTCATAGAATAGCCCATAAGCAGGTAGGGTATGAAAATTTAAAGGCTGTGTTTGTTCCCTTTCTTGGCTACTGTGGCACTGTGGCAGACACAAGCTTGGTCTGCAGCAGGAGTTCAAGTCAGTTGTGGAATGAAATTCTAGCTGTGCAGCAGGTGCAAGCTTTCCTTCCTGACTGGGTAAAGTTTAAACTTTCTCCACAAAGTCTATGCTTCTTGAAAGTTTCTGACTTGCATGTCAACATCCTCCAGTTTTTGCCATACTATTACATATGGCTGTATTCTAAGTAGCTAAATAATTTGATATAATACTCCAACATATAAATGTAGCATGCTTTCTTTCATCTATTAATAGACCCCTCCATTAACACCATATCCTGAGTACTGTGTGTATTTGCTTATAGGCCCATCCTGAGATTGGTAAATGCTGTGCCCACTGTATTTTCTGTTAAATTTTTACAATATGCTATGGTATATATAGTATATACTTTTTGAGAAATTATGGAGTTAATAAAGTCACATTTTTCCATATATAAGACATAACTCAAAGTGTACCTAACTCCTTAAAATTTCATAGTAGAGTTTATAAGTGCTATTATATTATACTTTACATTTCAAAACTTTGAACATAAATACTGTGTTCTGAAAATATGCTATTAATTGTTTGATCTTCATACAGTGTAAACACAAACAAATGCACAGAACTATAGAGCCTAGAGAAAAGGGTATCAGGGTCATATCTCTAGACAAATTAATTTTCTTACCATACACTCTCTACGGATTCTTATATTCATAGACAAGCACATTGTATACCACTCATCAAAAAGCTACTCTTTGCACGAGATGAAGGCCACTGCACAATCCTATAACTGGTCAGACACAGAACGGATGCATCTGAAAAATCCCCATTACTAGGAGACACATCTATAGTTGAAAATCTACCTGAAAAATGAGGGGCAGGGAGAAAACGAGTGCATCTTGCAATTCTCACCAGTAAAGCTTCCTTACAAAGTAGATTCTAATGAAAATGGAAGGCCACACCTAGTCAAGCTTCAAAGATAGGAACCTCAAAAACGTGTATCCCTGGATAGGACCGCTTTATTAAACCTCAGCTACACATGACTCAGGGATCATTAGTAAAGATGGGTAGAAAGTTTGAAACAGCTGGGCTTGGTGGCGCACACCTTTAATCCTAGCACTTGGGAGGCAGAGGCAGGCGAATCTTTGTGAGTTCAAGGCCAGCTTGCTCTACAGAGTGAGTTCCAGGACAGCTGGGGCTACAGGGAGACTCTGACTCAAAAAGACACACAAAAATGTTTGAAACAGCAAAAGCTGCTGAATGAACATAGAGAAGCAGTGATTTACAGTTGACACTAAGCTTGCACATATCTATTTGTGGCAACTTGGCTTCAGTCAGGGAACCATGCTAAATGGGACAAGGTCTCAAAATGATGCAAGAGAAATGGATGGGGACTGAGAACTACAAGATACTGAGTACTGTTGGGTAAGTAAGAATATGACTTACCTAGGATACTTAGATATACTGACTAGAGTATAGCAGATCTATTTGCATAGAACTACATCTGGGTTCAGTAGCTTGACTGGGATTGGGAATGATTGAGAAACTTGGTATGAGTTGTACAAATGTTCAATAAAAATATTAAAACATTTTACTTAATACTTTTAAGAGCTTTGAGCTATGGTTTTGGAGCTTGACTGGCAGGGAGGGATTGAGTATGATAGGGAAGCATTGTATGAGTTGTATAAATGCTCAACAAAAATATTAAAACATTTTACTTAATATTTTTAAAAGTTTTGAGATATGGTCTCCTTGAAACCTTTGCTGGCCTGGGGCTGACTCTGAAGACCTAAGATCTGTCTGTATGTTTTTCCTAAATTTTGGGATTAAGCTATGTGTCACTAGTCTAGACCTAGTATATTTTATTATTTATTTATTTATTTATTTTCATTTATAGATTTTTTTCAAAGAATATAAATTTATTCTGAGATCCATATATAAGTGACTACCTTTCTAACACAGTTTCACTAACCCAAATTCTATGTTCCAACGCCATAACTGTTTCATTAAATTTTGCAGTATATGTAGAAAGAAAATTTATATATCAAGACACTTTTCAAAAGTATTGGTGGAAACATTGAGTAGACATATCCAGTAAATATAAATCTCATTTATAGACTGAAGATGCTCTCCAACAACATTCTTAGCTTTTTGATTGGTGGGAATTTTTTCTTCTTTATAAGACTGTGTAATTTATTAGTGAGAAGAAGTTAACTCAGAAACAGTTGGGAAAGGAGTGAATATTTATCATGCTAAAGTACTCCCTAGAAAAATTGTGAATATGCTCTGGATCTGCAACTTTCCAAACTCTCTACAGTTATTCAATAGTTAATGGGCTAGAAGGCCTTGGAGGATGTTTAGCTCAAGTTGCTGGATCTATTTCTGGGATCTTTCCTTGACAGTACTTAATGGGATATGTTTATTTCTATTCCATGTATTTGAGAGTTATTCCTGAATGTATGGAAGTGAATCCATGTTTTGGAGTGCCTCTGGAGGAGAGGATGTTTTCAGATCACCTTGAACTAGACTAATTACAGCTGTTAAATACCATGTGGGAGCTCAGATGAGATCCCCAGTCTTATGTAAGAGCATCAAGTGCTCTTAACTGCTGAGCCACCTCCCCAGCCATCCTTTCAAAAATTACTGTGGAACATTTGTTGCCCAGAAAGTTTTTGCTTTTGTAATGGTACTCTAGCCAAATACATGGTATTTTCATATGCCCAGATGTGAGTTGCTATCCCAACCACCATTCTTAGGACATAGAAATGTTTCACTGAAATTTAAGATATACACTAATCTATGCTATAGTTAGATAGGATTGCAGAGGACTGTTAGATAGCAATGAGAACTACAATGTCTTTTATTCTCTGCGTGTTGACAGTTGTGATTCTCTGTGTTAACCACCATCTGGTGTAAAAAGAACCTTCCCTGGTAAGAGCTTATAAATTCACTTATTAATGGGTATCAAAATAAGCCATTATTAATTGGTTTACTATATAGTTCTTGTAGCAGAATTATAGCATTAGATTATAAACTATACCCCCCTCTGAGATCTCCTGAGGCCAGCGGAAGGTACCCCCCTCCCCCCGTCAACTGGGATTATGAAGAGGCATCTGAAGGAGGCAGGCAAAGCAAGCCTTCAACAAAGTGAAGAGGCATTTAGGACTCACATTGGAACACAGGCAAGGAGAAGCCCATATGCCAGGATCACGAAGAAGAGACAACACTGGAAAGGGGCAGGATAATCCTGTGCCAAGCTTTACCAAGCCTATGGAAGACTCCTGCAGTGGGATCCCTCTGGAGATGCCCCAGGACGCAGACATCAGAAACACAATTGGGAACAGAATTAAAGAACTACACGATTATAAAGAACAAATCAAAGAACTAAGAAAAGAGAATGAAGAACACAATAAGGACCTAGAGAGAGAGAATGACAAGCTCCAGAAGGAAGTAGAAACACTGAGATCCCGTGCTGAAAAAGATAAGGAAACCAACCAGTGAACAAAACAGCTACAAGAAGAGATTGAGAAGCTCCAAAAAAAGTAGAAATACTAAAGAAACCAGAAGAGGAAATGAAAAAGGAAACCAAACACTCATCCATTCAAGAGGAAAGGAATGGAAAAAGCCTCAGAAGCAGAATGGAGGAAGTAGAACAAAGAATATCAGACCTGGAAGATAACAAAGAACAACTAAAAACCTCAAGGAAAGATTATGAAACATTTAAAAATACACAAAAGTGGAACAACCAGGAGCTGTGGGACACTATGAAAAGATCAAACCTCCGCATCATAAGAATAGAGGAAGGAGAAGAATCCCAAGAGAATGGTATTGATCAGATCTTCAACAGGATAATAAATTAAAACTTCCCCAAACTAAAAAAGGACAAACCATTACCAATAATAGAAGCACATAGAACTCCTAACAGACAAGATCAGAAAAGACATTCTCCACGCCACATCATAGTTAAAATGCTAGACACCCAAAACAAAGACAAAATCCTTAAAGCCACAAGAGAAAAACAACAAGTGACCTGAAGGGGAAACCTATCAGAATTACAACTGACTTCTCAACGCAAACTATGAAAGCAAGAAGAAACTGGAGCAAAGCATTCCCAGTGTTAAGGGACAATAGATGCCAACCCAGGTTACTATACCCAGCAAAAATATCAACTATAGTTGAAGGAGAGAGAAAATCCTTCCGTGACATAAACAACTTGAAAGAATACATGTCCAGAAAACCAACCCTTCAGAGAATACTTGAAGTAATTCAAAGAACAGAAGAAAGGAGAAACCAACCCCAGGCACCTAGAAAGAGAAATCAATAAAAGCATAACTGCAGAAGTAGAAACCCAAACCCAAACCGCAAATGGACAATAAGGCAAAAGGAAACAACACAAACCTATCAGTCATAACCTTAAATATTAATGGACTAAATGACCCAATCAAAAGACATAGACTGGGAGATTGGAATAGGAAACAGAATCCATCATTATGCTGTCTACAAGAAACACATTTTACCTTCAAGGACAGGCACCACCTTAAAGTGAAGGGATGGAAAAATGACTCCAAGCAAATGGTACCAAAAAGAAAGCAGGTGTTGCTATTTTAATATCGGACAAAATAGACTTCAAAGTAAAAGAAATCAGAAGAGACAAAGAAGGCCATTGCATTTTCATCAAAGGAACAATTCACCAAGAAGATTTCACCATTATGAATAATTATGCCCCAAATTCTGGTGCACCAAACTTTTATAGACAATTCTCCAGGACCACAAGTCACAGACTAATCCAGTGCACTCATAGTAGGAGACTTCACAATACCCCACTGAGTCCTTTGGATAGGTCAACAGGACAAAGAATAAACGAGAGGCATCTGAACTGAACAGATTGATACACCAAATGACCGCATAGACCTCTACCGATATATTCCACTCTAACCAGGCATACACTTTCTACAGCACCCCACAGAACGTTCTTCAAAATCAACCACATACTGGCACACAGAAGAAACCTTACAAATACAAAAAGATTGAACATAACTTCATGCATTTATCAGATCACAGTGCAATTAGCTTTAACATCAACACCGGACAAGCCCTCCTGCCTACAAGACATGGAGAGTCTAAAAAACCACACTCTTGAATAATAAATGGCTCAGGAAGAGATAAAGAAAGAAATAAAGATTCCTGGAAACTGAATGGAAATGACATACAACACAACAAAACCTATGGATAGCTTTAAAGCAGTCCTAAGAAGGAAGTTTTATAGCCCTGGGTGCCTACATTAGAAAAACAGAAGAGCACAAGTGAATGATCTAACACTACAGCTAAAAGCACTTGAGGAGAGCGAACGAATAAGAGAATGAACCCCAAATGCAACGACAAGGAAGAAATAACAAAATCAGAGCAGAAACAATGAAATCGAAACAAAGAAACAATACAAAACAATCGTGAAGCAAATTTGGTTCTTTGAGAAAAAACAAGCAGACACCCTACGCCCCAGTTAACCAAAAGAAAGAAGGAACAACTCCAAATTAATACAATCAGATGAAAAGGAAATATCCAACAGACAAGGAAAAGTCAGAAAATCATATGGAACAACAATAACCTATATTCTACCAAGTTGAAAACCTAGAAGAGAATGGAGGAATATCTGAAATCCTGGGAATCACAAAGCTCGGCCAAGAAGAGACAGCAGCTTTAACAGACCCATAACATATGAAGAAATGAGGATGTAGTAAGAAGCCTCCCAACTAAAAAGCCCAGGCCCGACGGTTTCACAGCAGAATTCTATAAAAGCATTCAAAAAGACCTACAACCATTATTACTGAAAGTGTTTAAAGTATACAATCCAGAGGGACTCCCCAAATTCTTCTATGAAGCCAGCATCACCACTTATTACCAAACCAGGCAAAGATCACTAAAAAGGAGATTATAGACCCTCTCTTCCTATGAACACAGATGCCAAAATTCTACAGACTATTGCCAATCACATACAAAACCCCATCAAGGAGAAAATGACAATCTCTGGAAGGAAGTAGACACTGAGAAGATATCCATGCTGAAATAAAAGAGGAACCAACCAGTGAAGCAAAGAGCTACAAGAAGTGATTGAGAACCCCCCCAAAGAAGTTGTAAAGTTTTTATTTTTTTTTTACTTTTTTTAAATTTTTATTTATTTTATTACATGTATGAATGTACTGTCTGCATTTAGGTCTGTGACCCGGTGGTGTGCAATACCTCGGAGGTCAGAAGAGGGTGTTGGACTCCCCTGGAGCTGGAGTTAAAGACAGTTCTCAGCCACCATGTGGGTGCTGGGGATTGAACCCAGGTTAAGCGCTGAATGCTCTTAACCACTAGGCCATCTCTCCAGCCCCAAAAGTGGAAATAGTAAAGAACTCACAAGATGAAATGAAAAAGGAAATTTAGAATCTCTATGCCCAGCCACCCAGATTGGTCTGTGCCATGTAGGCTCCTAGCAGGCGGTCCACCTCAGCAGGCACCACCAAGGCTAGCACCATAGAGAGGAATTGCGTGTGTGGCTAGAAGATCAGCTAAGGGAGCACACTTTCCATACCCAGCCACAGAGGTTGGTCTGTGCCGTGTAGGCCATTCGGCCGCCCAAAGCTAGGACCATAGAGAGGAACTGCATGTGTAGCTAGAAGGTCAGCCAGGGGTGCACACTTTCCATGCCCAACTGCCTAGGTGGGGATCAGTGCCACACACCAAAGGATTCAAACCCCCTACCACCACCACTACACAGTTCAAGCTACTGATATTGAGGGAGAAAATATAAAGTGCCACAGCCAAAACAACCCTGAGTGAAAAGAGCTACGCAGGGGGGATCTGTATACCTGACTTCAAACGTTACAGCACTAGCTGTTGATAGATCATAAAGCTTTTGTACTGGCACAAAAACAGCCTGTTGCCAATGGAACAAAACCGAAGATCAAAACTGAACACATAAAATTTCACGCCATCTTATATTGAACACGGGATTCCACGTAGACACAATGAGAGAAAAGACAGCATCTTCAGTCAAGTGGTGGTTGGCAAAACTGGATCACCACGAGAAAGAATGAAATTAAACCCCTACACTCTCGCTTCCTGTACAAAGTCAACTTCCATGATGGAGACAGACCTCAACGTGAAACCCCAAACTCGAAAGATGATAGAAGAAAGTTTGGCAGGCAGACTCAAGACTATAGCTATAGGAACAGACTTCCTAAACATCGACAAAGCAACTTGCAAGGAATTTAAGGGCACAACCAATTGGACCAAATTTGGGACCTCGTTAAACTCAAAGATTCTGTACATCAAAAGAAAAATCAAGGACGTGGGGGGGAAGAGAAATCCACAGAGTGGGAGAAACCTTCACTGCAGACGGTCGACAAAACATTGAGGCCAGAATAAGAAAACAACGCCAAACAACAGAAGAAACAAGAAAACAAATGGATCCAAAAATTTAGACTCATTCCCCCATCCACGACCAACCCCTTATGTCCCCTATCCCCCCCAGAGCTCACGGATTCTGCAACATGTTACATTCCTATGATGTGCCATGCCTAATTTTTTCTCAGTTCTTTATAAATCTTTTTGATGCACCAGTTTACTGTTTTGGTCAGTTCTTTGATATAGGTTTTTTCGCCTCCTTTTCTTTCCCTTTAATTTTATATTATTCCAAAAAAAAAACAAAAAAACAAAATTATAAATTCTGAAAATAAACTATTGGTAAATTCCAAAACACATATTTAGAGATTCACATTTTAACAGTAAATGCCATGCATTTACAAAAAGGTGGGGCTGGAGAGGTGGCCTAGCGGTTAAGAAGCTGACGACTGCTTCTACAGAGGCCCAGTTGGAGGTTCGATCCCAGCACCCGCATGGCGGCCTGAGAGCCGTCTGACAACTCCAATTCCCAGGAGAACTCTCCAGTATCCAGGGGAATCCGGCGACCCCTCTTCTAACCACTCCCGGCATTGCACGACACGGGTGCACAACCCTGCATGCAGACAGTTACATCTGGATACACATACAGAATAATAAATTTAAAAAAAAATTAATAAAAAAAAAAAGGGGTAATTTCAAAAAAAAAAAACTTTCAACAAAAAAAAAAAAACAAACAAAAAAAAAAAAACAACAACAACAAAGCCAGGTGTGGTGGTGCACACCTTTAATCCTAGCCCTCCGAAGGCAAGGGAGGCAGGCAGATCTTTGTGAGTTCAAGGCCAGCCTGGTCTACAGAGAGAGTTCCAGTAAAGCTGGGACTACGGGGAGACCCTGTCTCGAAAAGAACAAAAAAAATGTGTAACTTTACTTTTTTTCTCTTCTTTATTTTTTTTCCTTTTTTGACAATAAGTAGTAATTTATGAGTACAAGCATCCTTCATGTAAAACCAATTTGCAAGCAGTTGTACCCAAACCCACACAGCCCAAGGATCCCACCATCCAGCCGGAGAGGCTTGTATGTACAATCAAGTTGATCAAATATGTGTCCAGTCTATATTGCTGTAGTTTCACCATTCACCCCAATTGAAGCCCTTACATTCTAACATGCACTCTCTTCCACAGATTGTTCCCTAGGTTTAGAAAAGGGGCACAGGTGGATGAGAGGCAAAACAGTCTACTTTATTTGGAGCTGTCGTTTTGGACTCTGGTCAATTCTGGCTGTTTCCTTTCATGGGCTGACAGTTTGCCCAGGAATAACCTTTTAGTCCTACTAATTAAGCACAAGCAATTAGATAGATAAGTATTTAAACAGTACTAATTGTTATGGTAGGTTACTTTGGTATAGACACAGATGTTTGGATGGTATGTTAATCCATGACCTACGTTTTTTCTGTAAAATATGACAGGGTCTTACTGTGGCTTATATCATCTTCTAACCACTAGAGGATGTAAGCTTGTGGCATCAGCCGTGGGTTATTCCTCCAAGGAGAGAGCTAACAGCCATTAGATTTTGGATATAAAAATATATGGCTGGCACTGCTGCACAGTATTTCCAGGCAGGTGAGGTGTAGCCTGTGCTGATGGAGGAATGTTGCTTGGCTCAAGGAGACCTATATTTGCTTTATTGGTTTAGAGTCCTTTGGTAACACTCTCTGGTATTCCAGAGACCAACTTCACACTTGCAAATGTGGTCTCAATACATCTTTCCCATACTTACATCAGGTCTTTGACAGCAGGGCCTTATTGCCTCTCTTCTTGCAGGTATCCCAGGTTCCAGGCAAGAAGCCTTTACCTTTTGTGGGGGTTTGGATCCCCTGGCCAACATCTCCTTGGTAGAATAATCCATTGCTGATATCAGAGCTCTCCTGTATTAATATATTTTGCTTAAATACACAGCTTAAGGAGTCTTTAGCATTATATTTGGTTCTGAATAGAGAATAATCCTTTTCACAGTTCCTATGTGTAGTAGTCAATTAAAGGCAGTTTTATCTGTTTTATAAGAAATTACCTCTACAACAGCTGACTCCAATTTACAGTTAGAGTATGAACTCAGCATCATCATATTCCTCCTTGTTCTATGAAGGAGAAGTAAGAAAGTCTCTGGTATTAAAACTTTCTGGCACCTAAAAGGTAAGTTTCATTAGGACTCATTATAAACAATTGCTACAAGTAGGATCCACAGAAGGGTTTGATGCCTGTAGCAGTCTGAGGCTTTTCTTCCTTTCAATGTTCATATGGGCCAACCTTTCTGCTGTCACTTCCTGGTACATCCTAAAAAATGCATAGGTGTATCTTTTCTTTCTCAGATGTTAAATTGGTGACAAACCCATACAAGAAGAACATAGGACTCCAAAGTATTTTTTTTTAATTTTATTTATTTTTTATGTGTATGAATACTGTCTGGATGTAGGTCTGTGCACACATGTCGTGCAATGCTGCAGAGGTCAGAAGAGGGTGTCAGATTCCCCTGGAACTGGAGTCAAAGACAGTTCTCAGCTGCCATATGGGTTCTGGGGATCTAACCCAAATCCTCTACCAGAGCAGTTGGCACTTTTAACCACTATGCTATCTCTCCAGCCCCCACAATCTTTTTTTTTAATATGAATATATATCTTCTATCCATATATGGTAATTACAATGTGTGAATGCAAGTTGTAGGACAATTCTAGAGCCCATTAAGAGATTATAATAACAGTTGCTTTCAGATACAATGAAATATAACAATAAAGTTGCTCAGTTTGCCTGGCAACTGATGATTTGGTGTTATTATCCACAAATGAGGGAATCCATTCACCTTGTTTATTCTGGGACTGTGTTACTCCATTTAGCATAATGGCCTCGAGTTCCATCCATTTACTAGCAAAGCTCCTGATGTTATCTTTCTTTACTGCTGCATAGAACACCATTGTGTAGATGTAATATATTTTTTTTATCCAGTCATCAGTTGAGGGTCATTTGTGTTGGTTCCAGTTCTTTGCTATTGTGAAGAGAGCTTCAATAAACAACTGTGCATGTATCTTTGTGGTAGGATGTCTCTTCTGGGTATATACCCAGGAGTAGTATGGATGGGTCAGGTGGTAGGCTCACTTTGAGTCTTTTAAGGGTTCTCCACACTGTTTTCCACAGTGGTTGTATAAGTTTACATTCTCACCACAGTGGATGAGTGTTCCTCTTTCACCACAACCTCTGCAACATTTGGTGTCTTTTGTTTTCTTGATCTTGGCTCATCTTATTGGAGTGAGATGATAATTTAGAGTGGTTTTAATTTGCATTTCCTTAATTAATAATAATGTTGAACACTTTCAAAGATGTTTCTCAGCCATCTTCACTTCCTTACTGGTGAAGTCTCTACATCTCTTTGCTCCGTCTTTTTTTTGGGGGGGGGGTCTTTTCAAAGCAGGGTCTCCCTGTAGCCCCAGCTGTCCTGGAACTCACTCTGAAGACCAGGCTGGCCTTGACCTCAGAAAGATCTGCCTGCCTCTGCCTCCCAAGTTCTAGGATTAAAGGTGTGGGCCACCATGCCCGGCTGCTCTGTCTTTAGAGGTCATTTGTTTTCTTACTTCTTTTTTATTTAAGTGATTTACATGTTTTGGATATTAATGTTCTGTCAGCTGTATCAGTGGTCAAGGTTTCTTCTCACTTTGTGGGCTTTGTCTTCACTCCCTTGATTTTTTTGTTAGCTGTACAAAAGCTTTTGAGTTTGATGAGGTCCTACTTGTCAGCTGTTGACCTTATTTCCTGTGCAGCTGCTGTTTGATTTAGAAAGTCTTTTCTCATGCCTATGTCTTGTAGGCTGCTGCTGGCTTTTTCTTCTATCACCTTCAGGGTTTCAGGTTTCAGGTTGAGATCTTTGATCCACTCGGAGTTTATTTTTGTACATGGTGAGAGGTATGGGTTTAATTATCTTCTTCTACAAATGGTGATCCAGTTTTACAACACCATTTGCTGAAGATGCTTTCTTTCATCTATTGAGCTTTTTTGGCCCCTTTGTCTAGTTTGAGGTGGCTGAAGTTATACGAGCTCAAGTTTGGATCTTCAATTTTGTTCCATTGGTCTATGGTTCTGATTTTTTCCCAGTACCAGACTGTCTTTATGACTATAGCCCTGTAATATAGCTTGAAGTCTGGTAAAGTAACCCCCCCAGTATTTCTGGGAAAAGCTCAAAATAAATCCCCACCAAACTCAACCAATCTTGTACAAGATCCAAACAATGACATCTCCCTGGAAGAAAACCAAGACACTGAACTTAGAACAATCGTAGACATATTCAAAGACTATAAAGAACAAATCAGAGAACTAAAAGGAGAGAACAAAAAACTCATGAAGGAACTAGAAGGAAAGAATGATAAACTCCAGAAAAAAACTAAAGGGAGATATAGACAAGATCCAAAAATAACTAGAGGAAGAGAAATACGAACTCTGAAAAGAAATAAAGGGAGAGAATGACAAACTCTGGAAGGAAGTGCAAATATTGAAAATATCTCAGGCTGAAAGGAAAAAAGAAACTGACCAGTGAAACAAGGAGCTCCACGAAGAGAATGAATAGCTCCAAAAGGAAGTGGAAATACTGAAGAAATCACAGGATGAAATGAAAAAAGAAATTGAACATTCATCCAATCAGCAGAAAAGGATGGGAAAAAGCCTCAGAAGCAGAATGGATGAAGCAGAAAAAAAAAGAATATCAGACCTACAGAACAACACAGCACAGCTAGAAACGTTAAGTCAAGATTATGAAAAAAAATTTTAAAACACAAGAGTGGAACAACCAGAAAATGTGGGACTCTATGAAAAGACCAAACCTCTGCATCATAGGAATAGAGAAAGGAGAAGAATCGCAAGAGAATGATCAGATCTTCAACACAATAATAGAAGAAAATTTCCCCAAACTGTGAAAAGACAAACGCATAAAAATACAAGAAGCACATAGAACACCAAAGTGACAAGACCAGAAAAGGAATTCCCCATGTCATATCATAGTTAACACACTAGATGCACACACACACAAAAAGGACAAAATATGAAAGCCACAAGAGAAAAACAACAAGTTACATATAAGGGGAAACCCATTCAAATTGCAGCTGACTTCTCAGTGCAAACTATGAAAGGCAGAAGAACGTGGACCAAAGTATTCCCAGTGCTATGTTTTCATGCTATATCATAATGCTTTTTTAATAGGGCTGGAGAGATGGCCTAGCGGTAAAGAGCACTGACCCCTCTTACAGAGGACCTGGGTTTGATCCCCAGCACCCACGGTGTGGCCGAGTACCATCTGAAACTCCAATTCCAGGAGAACTCCAGTTCCAGGGGAATCTGACACCCTTTTCTGACCTCTGCAGCATTGCACGCCATGGGTGCACAAACTTTCAGGCAGACAATACATTCATACACATACAGAAATAAGTAAAATTTTAAAAATATAATATGGCATATTAGAAAGCAATATCTTAACAACAAATAATACATAAATGAACATTTATTTTAATAATATTTTTCATATTTGCACATTTCATTTATTTATACAATGCAGATTACTCATATTCCTCCACTTCTATCTACTCGCAATTCCTTCTAGTGTTCTAATCCCATTTCCTTCTAGATTCAGATATTTGTATTTTATTTTTACTATTGATATTTCTCTGAATCCAGTAAGTAATGTCCATATGCATGCGAGTATATGGCCAGGTACTGGGGCATGGAGAATCTATGAGAAACACCAGAAAAGGAGTCTCCTCCATTCTCTGAAGACATAATCAGCCAATAGCTCCTAACAATTATTTTCTATGCCTCTAAGGTTTTAATTAAGTACACTAATGCATTAAACCCTTAGCATTTTCATAAAATGGATTCTGGCAAGGCAGAACGTCATTACCTCTACCAAACTAAACCCCACTTGCAGTTTCTTCTCATGTATCTCTACTGCTATTCCTTGCATCTCTGTGGATTTACTTTTCCTGCACATTGCAAAATATTAATGATTATTACCAATGATATTTTATGAAATAATCTCTCATTTAACCTTTAGTTTTCAATTTTCATTCCTTTAGGAAAATCTCAGTAGGGAATCCCACATGCCATCTCTTAATATAGTTTACTTTGGGGTATGGAATGGCACATGGGAGCATGAACTAAGCTTGGAATCCTATACAATGCTCCATCAGAACTCCCACCATATGAATACCATTTGGAGGATAAGCATTATCTGAAACTTGAATGTCCGGTACACATAAATAATGATGTTATCATTTCAGCAGTAAGACTACATGTGTGTGCCACCATGGTTGGCTTCTTAATGTATGTTCTGTGAATAGAAATAATATCATCACCAAGGTGTGACAAGCCATATACTATCTGAGATACTATCTTAACCTCTTACCGAATCATATTTAACACATGTGCAGTAGTGAATCAAAAGTTATTTTCATGTATAAAGTTAAAAATTTTGAAAACAAGTTACAAAATTTAACTCACTATTCACAACTCATAAGAACTCAAATAAGAAAAACTGAGCACCAAACAAATTTCAATAACACAGTTAATGGTCTATGTATGTTTATAATATGTCAAAGCAGACTTCAACATAAGACATAGACGTGTACTTTGAACTATAGGTAGAACATGAAACAAATGGAGAAAATTACTTGGGCAGTAGAAAAAAGTTCTTTATGTAAGTTTTTAAGCCATATATGAATTTTGTCATTTTGGCAGTTCTGGTTGGCCAGCAGAATTTTAGACCTCTTTTGAATCTCCCCATTAGTGCTGTTTACATGTACAAGTTCCTTGGTGTCAGAAGAGGATTCCATGCTTACACAGCATCTCTTTAAGACAAAACATTAAAATTTTGTCTCTATATTGACATACCTCCAACTAAAATATCTTGAAATAAATCTGTGGCTTCAATAGGTATATATTACAGAAGTATTCCCTATTTTTTTCTAACTCACAATACAAATCTCTCGTTTTGGTATATGGAAGATTGAAAAACATTCAAATAACATCAGAGTCCTGGGTGTCTTTTATGAAATGCACTCATAATTGAGGTCCTAATCATATTTAGAAAACTTGCTGTATCTACACACCCACATAGCCTCATCTGGTAGATCACATGCATTCTGTCCTATATGATAAGGACTATCTATTAAAGGTTTTCAGATGCTCCTCAGTGCAAGTCCATCCACTGGCTCTAGTCAGTAAATCTAGAATCACTCCCTTAAAGAATACCAAATTTCCCTTACCCAGCAGTAATTTTCTGCCAATGGATCCTTGGTGAATGTTGGAGCCTGCTGCCCATTCCCAAGTTTTTTGTGATTGAGTCACCATGTGCCTTGTGCATATGGTGTTACCATTGCGAAAACTTCATATGCACAAGTTCCGTTTCCCTATGATTATGGACTAATACTGGCCCTTAAAATCTTTCTGCCCCCTCTTCTGTTATGGCCCCATTCCATTGGTAGGTGAGTTTTTATATGGGTGCCCCATCCAGGGACATGTACTCTGCAGTCTTTTATTCTCTATATCTTGGTCAATTATGGCCTTCTGTGTGCTTCACAACTCTGTTGTATGAGGAAGCTTTACTGGTGACAGATGACACTTGTGATAGTATTCACTATATCCCCTGTTACAGTATTTTCTATGAGCCTTACGTGTAGAGGATCCACAGTAGGTGTTTTAATTAGGCCCCGGTATCTCTCAGAAACATATTTCCTGTGTGGTATCAGTTGAGAACCTATGCGTCATGCTCTATATGATGCACAAAGAAGTTTCTATGATGAATACTGTATGGTATACTCGTCTATAAAGATAAGAATTCATTTTAACCATTTGTTAAGAAATTTCATTTGCTTAGAAACAGGACATAGAGTTTTCTCTGTGATCTCTAACCTCTCCAGCCATGTGTATTCAGATATGTAAACACTGCCACACAAGAGTTCCCTGTCTTTGAGGTGGCTTTAAATACATTTAGTTAGCTGTTACCCCCTAGAAAAAATGTCACTACTATTCTGCTATTGTATGTTATGACAAATATTGTTGTGGTTATTAGGATTAAAGCTGGTGTTGGACCATCGATCAATTTTATTTTATTAGTAGCTTGTAGAGTATCTTAAACTATGATAGTTTTCAGGGAAGTGGTTTTCAGTTCAGTCCAAACCATTGTATGAAATATGCCCTATGTTCATCAATAGCCTTTTGGCTTCATATTCTGTGGCAATTGCCTGTCTTATGTTGAGAGTCCTTGGCACTACCCTGACCAAGAGCTGTGAGAGTCTTATTCAGACCATTCCTATTAGCCAACTGTGAAATTGTGAATGGGAAACATTGCAAAAATTTTAATTTCTTGCCTTGGCTGAAGAATTTCCTCAATTTCATGAATGAATCTTCCTAACAAATTCTCCCATTTTAGCTACCTTTGGAAAAACTATAAATATGTGGTGGCTTGTTATTTTGCCATTCAAGATATCAATAAGAGCTCACATCTCTTGCTCGATGTGACCTTGGGATTCCACCTCTACAATGCCTTTCACAGTCATCACAAAATCTTGGAGGTTGTTTTGATGTGGTTTTCTGGAGAAAATGTTGCAATCACTCTGAATTATAAATGCAAGACTCAAAGGAGATGGAGCTGCAATTACAGGAACTTCATCAGAATTTTCAGCTGAAATTGGAACACTCTTGGAAATTTAAAAAAAACCCACAAGTAAGAGAGTATTAATTTCAGAAATGTTATGATGTTCTCAATTTCACCATATGAACAAAGGTAAAATGCATATTTTAAATTTCCCCCAGGATGATTATGGCACTTTCCAGTGAATAGAATGGTTTCTGCAATTGAAAAGATTGAAAAGATTTGGGGTAATAGAAAATGATAGTTGGATAGTAGCAAACTCTATCGAGGTCTCTTCCTATGGTTAGAAGCAGTTTCTCTTCCTTCCACACAGATTACTGAATTTTCGTGCTCAGAGATGCATGTCCCCAAATGTAATGTTTCAGTTCTAAAATGTATATTTTCTATGGTATGAATATCTCAAAACATATAGAAAACAATGTCTCAAATAGTTAAACAAATGCTATGACATGAGCAATCAGTATGGAAAAATACTCTGAGGACCATCACTAGTGAAAGTATTTCAAGGAAGGGCTCAAAAATGCACTGTGATGTATCCACACCATGTGCCCATTGCTACATTGCTCTCAATGAACCATTGATTTCTGTAAACAATTTCTGCACTT
Organism: Rhizomys pruinosus; assembly: GCA_009823505.1. Classification (NCBI taxonomy): domain Eukaryota; kingdom Metazoa; phylum Chordata; class Mammalia; order Rodentia; family Spalacidae; genus Rhizomys; species Rhizomys pruinosus. The sequence goes on along the minus strand of VZQC01006177.1, from coordinate 62,124 downwards.
ACATTTCTCCATTATTTAAGTTGTGTCCAAGAAAACTGTCAAAGACAAACTAATCAAGACATATTACTGTAAAAACAGAAACAGTTCTTTCAATTTGATTATAGAAAAATATATTTTACATGAAACAGGATAACTATCACATTTTAAATTTAAATGATGGATTAATTAACAATAAAGGGCCAAAAAGAACTATGCAGGATATCTTTAGAGTTCATAGTTTACTTGAGATATTAATTGTTGGGGAATGACTCTTCCCTACACAGCACACATTAAAATGATTAGGAAACAATGTGTTTCAAGGAAGCTTCATCTGATATGTATGTTGTTCATCTCTGTCTGCACCCATAAGAAGACAGGCACATGCTTCTCCCATGATTGTCTACTCTTGTCTTCAACTCATCTCTAATATAAAAGACACAGATGCCACTTAAATTCTACTAAATGCAGAGTCATTTCTTTCCTGGTATTTCAGAAAAGAATGAGAAAACATCCCAACAGAACAATTCTTTCATCAGATATTCAGATCCATGATCCCCTACAGACAGAATGCACTCACTCTCCTCAGTGCCTCATATATCTTCTTACCTGATACATGTTTTTCTTTGCTTCTCAGGTAACATATGGAACGTTTGCTCCCATGCTCAATGACAAGGACTACTTTCCATCATTGTATCAGATGGCTTATAAGGACAACCATCTAGTTAATGGGATGATCTCATTTTTACTACACTCTGGCTGGACTTGGGTGGCACTTTTTCTGTCTGATTGAAAGGAGAGAAATTTCTCTGGGACACGAGAACAGAGATGGAAGGTAAAGGTATCTATGTGGCGTTTTAAGAAAAACTCCATACTTCTAGGGATGATCTGGAATTATTTAATAGGCTGGCAATTTCCTTAAGGAGAGAGTTCCATGTTAATTTACATATACTATATGGTGACGCTGAGCACCTTATTATGTTGATCATGGTACAAGAGTACTATTATTCAACTGTGAAAGTGTGGATTGTGGCAAATCCCTCCTCAGCAGAATGTGAGAACATGTTCCATGCAGTGAACCATACAATCTACTCAGTCCATGGAAGTTTCATATTTTTACCAAAGAAAGAGGGCATTCCTGGGTTCAAACGTTTTCTGAAAACACTCAAGCTATTCCAATACCCAGAAGACCTTTACTTTCATAAATTCTGGATTGACAATTTTAATGCTCACCTCCTGGAACTCTATGCAGAAAGTATACACTCTGCCACAAAATTCCTCACTAGAGTTTATGAAAGCAAGGACCAATATGTTGAGCATGTCTGAATTCATTTATCTCATCCATAACGCAGTGTATATTGTAGCACAAGCTATCCACAAAATGCGTTTGAAGGAATCTGAGTTCAGAAATCCAGGAAGTGAAGAGCCACTCAATTTTCTTCCATGGAGGGTAAACCAGTACCAGTAAATGCATGATGCTGTCATATGGTTTCAGATAGAAAATAATGCACACAAATCTGTACAGATAAGTATTTTATTAATTATTTGAAAATGGACTATTTTGATCATTAGTAGCTATACACCCAAAGCCTCCCAGGTCAACTTCACCTACCTAGCTACACAAGTTTGTGTCATTTAATTTTACCCCATTATCTTCAATATATATTGCTCAAATATTAATGGGTTTTAAAACTTCTCTGGATTTGGATGGTTGATATACCAAGGAACACTCATTTCAAGAACACTGGTTGATCCTTTCCTAGAAAGTCTCAAATGAAATAGATTCTCAGATAGCAAATTAAGTCCTTGCCCAACTCCCATTTGCATGATGGCACTTTGTTTGGCATTGACTTGAGCATGTCTTATCAATTATGTATTAGTTTCTGTAATTTTATTTTATTAAATTCCCTGATGTCTGGAAAAATACTGTGTTCTAATAGTCATCCAACTATCTCACTATTACAATAGTTTATCCCCCATTCCTAGATGCTTCATAAGTTTTAGAGAAATATCTATCTATCATCTCTCTCTCATATATATATATATATATATATATATATATGTCTATATCTATGTCTACATCAATATCTAAATCTATATCATCTATATATCTGTGTGAGTGTGTGTGTGTGTCACATTTAAGTTTGAGTGTTTTGCATTCCTTATCCTCTTAATGTTGACCAGTTGCAAGTCACCATGTTAATTTGCATCTGCAAGGCAATCTTCTCTGATGAGAGCTGAGAAAGGCACACACTTATGAGTATAGAAATAAGTAGTCATTATTTGTCATATATCATATATGTATGATATATTTTACACTCTTTATAAAATAACATATACATTTAGAACTATATTACTCATTGGTTTTCCCCTAGGGTTCATGTAATACGCAGCCACTAATTCTTGGCTTTGATACAGTGCCATGTCTGGATTCTCTCTTCTGTAGCAGGCCATATATTGAGACAGAGGCTGATTGCATACTTCCATAATATACATGTAACTATTGTGCTTGTGAGTATAAGCTCTCACACTAGTCATTGTTGTTTTATCTCACAGTGTTCACACTAAGGTAATATCCATGATTACTTTCCTTTTCTGGTAGCATGCAGAGAAAATTTCAAAACCAAATGTGCTACCAACGCAGCCTGACACTTACAGGTCAGTACCTTTTAGATTTCTCAATGATCCATGATTCAAATATGTGTTGTCTTCAGGAACAGACAGTTACACTCAAGTTCTCTGAGGCAACAGAGCCAATGCCATTATGTGTAATATGTGAGGTCTGGGGGAACCCATTTGTCAAAAACTCAAAGAGAGCTAATTCAGTGTTCATACTTGAGTTTTACAGCCTAAAACAAGTTTTATAGATGGGGTATAATCCCTTACCAATTGGGTAACTCTATTAAAACTAATTTTATATATTCATAATTGTCCATCTTATAAAGATTCTAAAATATTAGGTTTTTAAATGGTTTTTGCAAGATAAATTTACTGTTAGTTATACCCCATCATATTCCCTTCTTGAAATTACTTGCCCATTCCTCACCCAATTTAATCCCTCACTCTCCCTGTGAATCCTATTTTATCTCCCATTATTTGCCAGATCCTGGCTCACTTATGAACTTGGATTATTTCCTTAACCTGTATGTACGTTGCAAATTAATTGCTGTCATATGTAAAAACTCATGCTAAATGCCACATATAAGTCAATGCACCAAATATTCTCTTTTCTGGCTATGGATTACCTCACACAGGATGATTGTTTCCAGTTCTATCCACTTACATGGAAATTTCATATTTTTCTTCCCTTGATCAATGAATAATAGTCCATTTTGTAAATGTATCACATTTTTCTTTTCCATTAATAAGGTGATGGACTAGCCTCTTTACTGATATTGATAATTATAAGTAGAGAAGCATGACAATAGATGTATTAGACGTTCTTTTTTGCTCTGCTGGAACACAAAGGCTATGGCATTTTATAGAAGGAAGAGTTTACATGGTTTATGTTTGCAGAGAGATGGGGGTCTGTCATGGGAAGGAAACATGGCTAAACACATCTGCAGCAAGAAGCTGAGGACTAACATCTTACATCAGACAGGAATCAAAGAACCAAAACATAAATGTGAAGTGACTATAAATTCTGCAAATCTACCCCTGCTAATGTGCTTCTTCCAACATGTCCATCCAACTTAAACATCTGCATACAGCACCATAAACTTGTGCCAAACATTCCAATACTTGTGCCCATGAGTATATGTGCAAGTGGTATAGTAGGATTTGTTGTGGATCTACCTGTAGACTTTTTAGGAACTACCATACTTGTTTCCATATTGGCTTGCCCAGTTTTCACTCTCTGTAGCAATGAGCAAGTATAGTATAACCTGACACGCAACTCACCATTTGTTGGGATTAACTTTTACTATTGTAACAATTCTGATTGGAGTAAAATGAAATTTCAAAGATTTAATTTGCATATGATATTGTCAAAATATGCTGGATTTCTTGTGTTTGTTAGTCATTTCTGCCTTGTTTTTAAATGTGTTTAGTTTCATGCATCCTTTTTTATAATTGAGCTTTCATACATTTCATACAATGCTCCACCTCATGGTCCCCATCCCTCAGCAGACTTCAAGCGCTGTACCATCCATGTTAATTCTATTCAAGCTTCTGTATCCAAATGTCCCTTTGAAATTTGTTCATTATAGTCTAATCAGCATATGTAGAGATTTTAACTAGGCGATTTCTCCTTCACCCAGCAGTAATCATTCTCAAATATTTCTCAGTCCAAGACCAGTCAATCGCCCATTTCTCTTGTTCCACTCCTGAACCTTGTCTGATGGAGTTAGCATGCATTATGTCCCTGATGCCAACATTCACAAGATCACATGAGATTCCCTTGGCCTCATATCCCTGCTTCCCTACATTCATGAACCAGCCCTGGCTCTTAGACCCTTTCTGCACCCTCTTCTTCAATTATACCTGAGCCACAGGTGGGTGAGGTGTAAAATAGGTCACCAATGCAGGAGTACATGTCCCTATTCTTTGAAACATGAATTCTAATGGCGTTCTGAGTCCACTACAGTCTGGTATATAAGTAAGCTTCAATACTAATGGATTTTATGGATAATAACTTTCTTTCTGCCCCTAATTCATATATGTTTTATTATACTTTGGAGTAGAGGTTCACCTTTGCAATTGTCACCAAGGATTAAACATATTTCAGACGTATAGTCTCTGTTTCTGACCATTCATTGGGTTCTGCAATAGCCTCAATCTGTTGCAAAGAGAATCTTCTTTGAAGATTTGTGTATGATATGTTTGTATGTAAATATAAGATTCCATATTATTGGAGATCTCCCAAAACCACCTGAAGCACAGGTAGGTAGGTAGGAGCTGGGTGCTTCAGCAAGGTAAATTGTTGTTTGATTTAATCTAGGTAATCTAGTTGTCTTTGGCTTAATTGGCTTTTGTAGCTGTGGGGGTGGAGTTATCCTCCCAGCTGGGATAAAAGGTGGGGTTGTGTGAGTCTTGAGATTAGAGATCTCTCAAGAACACCTGAAGTGCAGATACCCCACCCCCTGCCAACTGAGATTATGAAGGCATCTGAAGGAGGCAAGCAAAGCAAGCTCTCATCACAGTGAAGAGGCATTTGGGACTCACATGGAATACAGGCAAGGAGAATCTCATAGACCAAGAACACGAAGAAGAGACAATAAGGGAAAGGTGCTGGCTAATGACACACCAAGCTCTACCAACCCTGTGGAAGATTCCTACAGTGGGATCTTCCTGGGGAAGTCCCAGGACACAGATATCAGAAGCACAATCGTGAGCATACTTTAAGAATTGCAAGATTATAAAGAGCAAATCAAAGAATTAAGAAAAGAGAAGGAAGAAGTCAAGAAGGAAGTGGAAACACTGAAAAGATCCCATGTTGAAAAAGTTAAGGAAACCAACCAGCAAAGCAAAGAGCTACAGGAAGGCATTGAGAAGCTCGAAATGGAAGTGGAAATACTAAAGAAATCAGAAAAAGAAATGAAAAAGGAAATCAAACACTCATCCAATCAAGAGGAATTGAATGAAAATAGCCTCAGAAGCAGAATGGAGGAAGCGGAACAAAGAATATCAGACCTGGAAGATAACACAGAACAACTAAAAACTGCAAGTAAAAATTATGAAAAAATTATAAATACACAAAATTGGAACAACTAGGAACTGTGGGACACTATGGAAAGATCAAACATCCGCATCATAGGAATTAAGGAAGAAGAAGAATCCCAAGAGAATGATATTGATCACATCTTCAACAGAATAATAGAGGAAAATTTCCCCAAACTAAAAAAGGCAAAACAATACAAATACAAGAAACACATAGAACTCCAAACAGACAAAATCAGAAAAGAAACTCTCCATGCCACATCATAGTTAAAATGCTAGACACCCAAAACAAAGACAAAATCCTTAAAGACACAAGAGAAAACAACAAGTGACCTATACGGGGAAACCTATGAGAATTACAACTGATTTCTCAGTGCAAACTATGAAAGAAAGAAGAATGTGGAGCAAAGCATTCCCAATGTTAAAGGACAAGAGACACCAACCCAGGTTACTATACCCAGCAAAAATGTCGATTATAGTTGAAGGGGAGAGAAAATCCTTCCATGACATAAACAAGATGAAAGAATACATGTTCAGAAAAGCAACCCTTCAGAGAATACTTGATGTAATTCAAAGCACAAAAGAAATTTGCAACCATCCCCAGGCACCTAGAAAGAGAAATCAATAAAAGCATAATGGCAGAAGTATCAAACTAAACCAATACTGAAAATGGATAATAAGGCAAAAGAAAGCAACACAAACCTATCAGTCATAACCTTAAATATTAATGGACTAAATTCCCCAATCAAAAGACATAGACTGGGAAATTGGATTAGGAAACAGAACCCATCGATATGCGGTCTACAAGAAACACATCATACCGTCAGGGACAGGCACCACCATAAAGTGAAAGGATGGATAAAAATATTCCCAGCAAATGGTACCAAAAAGAAAACTGGTGTTCCTATTTTAATATCAGATAAAATAGACTTCAAAGTAAAAGAAATCAGAAGAGACAAAGAAGGCCATTACATTTTTATCAAAGGAACAATTCACCAGGAATATTTCACAATTCTGAATATATGTGCACCAAACTCTGGTGCACCAAACTTTACAAAGACAATTCTCCAGGACCACAAGTCACACACTAACCCCAGTACACTCATCCTAGGAGATTTAAATACCCCACTGAGCCCTTTGGACAGGTCAACAGGACAAAGAATAAACAGAGAGACATCTGAACTGAACAATAAGATACACCAAATGGACCTCATAGACCTCTACTAAATATTCAACCCTAATACCAGAAAATACACTTTCTATGCAGCACACAATGAAACATTCTCCAAAATCGAGCACATACTGGGACACAGAAGAAACCTCTACAAATACAAAAAGATTGAAATAATTTCATGCATCCTATAAGAACACAGTGCAATAAAGCTCAACATGAACACCAGATAAGCCCTAGTGCTTACAAGAACACGTGGTGACTAAACAACACACTATTGAATAATGATTGAGTCAAGAAAGAGATAAAGAAAGAAATAGAAGCATTCCTGGAACTGAATGACACTGACAGTACAACACAAAAAAACCTATGGGATAATTTAAAAGTGGTCCTAAGAGGGAAGTTTATAGCCCTGGGTGCCTACATTAGAAAAACAGAAAGACCACAAGTGAACGATATCACAGTGCAGCTAAAAGCACTTTAGAGACAACAACAGATGAACCCTAAATGCAACAGACAGGAAGAAATAACAAAAATCAGAGCAGAAATCAATGAAATAGAAACAAAGAAAACAATACAAAAAAAAAAAATCAGTGAATCCAAAAGTTGGTTCTTTGAAAGAATAAACAAGATAGACATACCTCTAGTACAGTTAACCAAAAGAAAGAAGGAACAACTCCAAATCAATACAATCTGTGATGAAAAGGGAAATATCACCACAGATAAGGAAAAGATAAAGAAAATCATACAGGAATACAACAAGAACCTATATTCTACCAAGTTTGAAAACCTAGAAGAAATGGATGAATATCTGAAATCCTAGGAATCAACAAAGCTCAACCAAGAAATGATTGACATCTTAAACTCACCCATAATATATGAAGAAATTGAAGATGTAATAAGAAACCTCCCAACTAAGAAAAGGCCAGACCCAGACGGTTTCACAGTAGAATTCTATAAAACATTTCAAAAAGACCTACAGCCATTATTACTGAAATTGTTTAGAATGATACAATCAGGGGAAATTCTCCATATTCCTTCTATGAAGCCAGTATCACTCTCTTACCAAAACCGGGCAAAGATACAACTAAAAGGGAGAACTACAGACCCATCTCCTTAATGAACACAGATTCCAAAATTCTAAACAGGGTACTGGCAAATTGCATACAGCTTCACATAAAAAAGGTCATCCATCATGACCAAGTTGGATTCATACTAGAGATGCAGGGATAGTTCAACATATGAAAATCAATAAACATCATCAAGCACAGAAATGAAATGAAAGACAAAAACCACACCATCATCTTAATTCAGGCTGAAAAAGCTTTTGTCAAAATCCAGCATCCCTTCATGCTTAAAGTCCTGGATGGAATTGGATTGGAGGGATCATTCCTCAATGTAATCAAAGCCATATACGGAAACCCACAGCCAACATCATCCTAAATGGGGAAACAACAGAAACATTCCCTTTAAAGGTAGAAACTCGGCAAGGCTTCCCCCTGTCACCACTCCTCGTCAATATAGTGCTTGAAATCCTTGCTAGAGCAATGAGGCAAGAAAAGGAAATTAAAGGAATACTAATTTGAAAATAGGAAGTCAAGCTATCCCTTTTCACTGATGATATGATTGTTTACTTAAGAGATGCTAAAAACTCCACCAGAAAACTCCTAGCAATGATTAACAGCTTCAGCAAAGTGGCAGGATACAAAATTAACGTAAAAAAAGAAATTAGTGGCCTTTCTTTACACCAGCAACAAGCAACTAGAGAAGGAGTTCAAGGAGACCTTCCCGTTCACAATAGCCTCAAAACCAATAAAATACCTAGGAACAAACCTAAGCAAAGACATCAAAGATCTCTACAATAAAAATTATAACCCTTAAAGAAAGAAATTGAAGAAGACATCACAAGATGGAAAAACCTCCCATGCTCATGGATTGGGAAAATTAATATTGTAAAAATTTCCATTCTACCCAAACACTTGTATAGATTTAACGCAATCCTAATTAAAATCCCCAAGAGTTTCTTCACAGGCTTGGAAAAAAAAAAACCCTTAAATTAATCTGGAAAAACAAAAGATGCTGAATAGCCAAAACAACCCTGAGTGAAAAGAGCAACACAGAGGGGAACTCTATACCAGACTTCAAAATATACTACAGGGCTATAGTCATAAAAAACATCCTGATATTAGATGAAAAACAGACCTGTTGACCAATGTAACAAAACCGAAGATCCAAACTTGAGCACATACAATTTTAGCCATCTCATTTTTGAAAAGGGGGACAAGAAGAAATAATGGAGTAAAAACAGCATCTTCAGCAAGTGGTGTTGGCAAAACTGGATCACCACCTGTAGAAGAATGAAATTACATCCTTACCTCTTTCCCTGTACAGAAGTCAACTCCAGATGGATTAAAGACCTCAATGTGAAACCTCAGACTCTGAAGGCGATAGAAGAAAAAGTTGGAAACAGACTACAAGACATAGGCGTAGGAAAAGACTTCTTAAATCAGACAGCAGCTACACAAGAATTAAGGTCAACAATTGACAAATGGGACCTCATTAAACTCAAAAGCTTCTGTACATCAAAAGTAACAATCAAGGGAATGAAGAGAAATCCCACAGAATGGGAGGAAACCTTCACTGCAGAAACATCTGAGAAAGCATTGATTTCCAGAATATATAAAATACTCAAAAAAAAAAAAAAAGAACAAAGAAGAATGAAAACAAATGACCTACTCAATAGATGGAGCAAAGAACTGAACAGAGACTTCACAAGTGAGGAATTAGAGATGGCTGAGGAACACTTTTAGAAGTGTTCAACATCACTAATCCTTAAGGAAATCGAAATCAAAACAACTTTAAGACTGGCTAGGATCAAGAAAACAAATGATACCAAGTGCTGGAGAGATTGTGGGGAAATGGAATACTCATCCATTGCTTGTGGGAATGTAAACTGGTACGGCCACTATAGAAAGCAGTGTGGAGACCACTTGGAGGACTTGGAATGAAATTGCCACCAGACCCAGCCATACCACTCCTAGGCATGTACCCTCAAGACTCACCCCACTACAGAGATACATGCACGGCCATGTTTATTTCAGCTCTCTTCACAATAGCAAGGAGCTGGAAGCAACCCAAATGCCCCTCAACTGACGAGTGGATAGAGAAAATGTGGTACATCTACACAATGGAGTTCTGTGAAGCAGTAAAGAAAGATGACATCATGAGCATTGCAGGAAAATGGCTGGATCTAGAAGACATCATGCTGAGTGAAGTAACACAGTCCCAGAAAAACAAATGATGAATGGTACCCCTTATCTGTGGATTCTAGTGCCAATTACCCAGTTGTAAGTATTTCTTGTGCAAGGCCCCTTGAGCTTTTGTCCAAGCAGTTGGGAGTGATGCATATTTGAAACAACAACAACAACAATACCAATAACAACAGAAAGTACTGCATCAATGAACTGACTTAAACAGTGAACTTCTGCTCAAAATAGTCAACTTCCACATGGAGAATATTGAGAAAGACAGAAAGAGTTGAAAATCATGTTTGGCAGAATACATGAGCTCTGGTGGGGTGGGGGTATAGGGTGGGGGAAATGGGTCAATTTGATAATGTTATACAAAATACATATTAAAAATGTCAAAAATGATTCCATATTAAGTGTATGGTTCTGTGTATATATAAGATTCCATATTTAGGAATTTGCTTTATCTAGAAATATGACAGAGATAAGGTTTGGTCTAAGATCAATGTTGTCTCCAACCATTTGTATTTACTTATGCTTACAGAGCCACCCAAGAGTTCACTCCCATTAAGAAAGTTTTACCTGTAATTAGAAAGCTGTTGATTACCCCAAAATAACAGTGCTAGTATTCAGTGAGTATATTATCTAGCATTATGAGCACTAAACCAGATAGAATGATTCCGGGTAAATTTCTGCTCCTTTGCTCGCAGTCCTGTTTCTGAAATAGGTCGTTTCTTGAGCAGTAGGGTCTTATTTTCTAGTTCTAGGAAATAATCAAGAAATTTGTCAATACCCTGTGCTATGTTGTGGTCTCTTACATCACTCTCACCAACTACTCAAAGGGAGGTTTCTTCTGTCTGACACTGTGTTTTTGCCATAAATCCAGCACTCAGGAGGTAGAAGTGGGTGGATCTCTGTGAGGTCAAGGCCAGCCTGGTCTACAGAGCGAGCTCCAGGAGAGGTGGTACTAAACGGGAGACCCTGCCTCAAAAAATACCAAGAAAGGAAAAAAGTGGAAAAAAGTCCTTAAATAAAACATAAACTGAAGATGCTATAAGATATATGTGGCATTCATATATGCATATTTTGGAGTGATGCAGTTTGGAAGGAACAACAACAACAAAGAATGGGTCAAAGAACTGTCTGAAATGGTGAACTGCTCAAAACAGTAAACTTCTGCATCAAAAAGTTCAAAAGAGACTGAGAAAAAGATGGAAAATATGTTTGGCAAAATACATGAGCTCTGGTGGTGTGTGGGGGCAAGGAAGGCAGAATGGTTGTAGACTTGATGGGAAATTTTATATGAAATGCTCAAATCTTCAATAAAAATTGGCTTTGAAAAAATATAGAAGTATTTTACTAAAAATCCTGTCATCTACATTCACCAGAGAAATTGATCCGTGCATTTATTGTTTTATCTTTGTCAGTTTTGCTATCAGGTAATAATAGCTTAAAGAAAGAATTTTAAAGTATTACTTCCTTCTCAATTTCAAAGGATAATTTCAAGAAGTGTTGCTGTTTGTTATTTTTGAGGGCCTGATAGAATTTTGTGCTGCATCATATGGTCTTCTGGTCTTATTATAAGGAAATATTTAATTACTCTTTCCATCACATTGGATGTTATGGGGGCTTAAAATATGTACTTCCCCTTGAGCCTTTAGGTGTAAAGCTTTCTTTAGATATTTGCCACATAGGACTTTAACATATCACAGAAACTTATTCTGTACATTTGACCAGCTGAGGAACTCTTTAATATTCTCTGTCTGTTGCAAAATAAAGCTTCTTTGATGAATGCTGAGATATATACTTTTCTGTAAATATAAATGTCCATATTTACCATAAAGTAAAAATTTCATTATCTAGAGATATGACAGAGATTGGATTTACTCTAGGATGTATGACATCTAAACTCATGTGTATTTGAATATATTTATAGTATCATAAATGACTTTCCTTCATTGAGCAACTTTTTATGTTAAATTAGAATCAAGAATATATAAAAATGCCACTAGTGCACCAATAGATAAAGTACTGGCAGGAGTAGCTCTTCTAACCTTTGTCAAGTTAGACTTCAATTTAAAATTAATCAGAAGTGTTCAGTGTTATTTTCGAGTCTTTGGCTGATTGTGAACAGTTATTATTGGTCTTGCTGTTGTTCATAATTGCAGATATGGACCCATTTCTACATACAGCTATCCAATCTGTGCATCACTTGGTTGAGAGGGTTTCTTCTCTCCAATATATGATCTATGAATAGAAATCACAGGGAATACTGAAAGAAGGGAGTGTTAACTTAAGAATTACATTTGGTGCTGTGAATTTCTTTTCACTGGTTTCTTGGAAACTGTTAGCTGTATGCATAAGCCCTTAGGGTCACTTTTCCTGGCTACTCTTCTCTTTCTGTTGGTTTACACTGTTTCTGGGTGTGTAATGAATATATATATATATATATATATATATATATATATATATATCATAGAAATCAAACCTTTTATTTTTCTTAATGTATATTTTATAGTGAAATTTGGGACATTTAATTCCATAAATCTTAATCATATTTAGAAGCCATCCCCCATTAATTTTTACCCATAACTCTCCCTTCATCAAATGTCATGCATTCTGTCCTAAATGATAAGGCCTATCAAGTAATATTTATAGACATTCATACCATTCACCACTTGGCAAAGTAGCTTCTTTTTGCAACAGCTGGAGACTACTATAGTGTTTTGCAATTGGTCATACAAATATAATGTGTCTAAGAGGTACTTAGACCTAAGTGATAAATCTACAATGGAAACTCTATACCTAGGACTCATAGAACATATTGGAACAGGGGCTAGTGAGAATACTAATCTATTTCTCAACTCTCACCAGTGAAGCTTCCTCATGCAACAAAGTGTGACAGGCAGAAATAGACATATCTAGCCAAAAGAATGCAAAATTAGCATTCTGTGCTCAGGACACACTATTCAGGACCCTGAAACTCCAATTTGTACACAATGTGTAGCTGGTTTAGATGAGAGGTGTGTTCTAGGCTCATTGGCCACATAGATAAATCTATTGCATTAGGGCAGAAATTATTTCTTCTTCTGTATTTCAAGGCTATGTAGGTATTCATTACCCATCTTGAAGATGTGATTGGGTTACCATGAAAAACTGTTTTGTTTCACAATTTTGTGGCTCAAAACCAGTCATGGAGAGAAAATTTTGAAAAGTCTTCTATCCCTTAGGCACAGGCTCAGATATGTCCCACTTGTCCCATCTCAATTGATGAAATCTGCTTCCAGCCACGAAGATCTAGATTTCCTCATGGACATCACAGGCTTAGCCAAGATCTTCCATCTGCAGCTTTGTCATAATCTGTTTCTTCTCTTCTTGCTCTTCAAGACCATATCTCTGGACCTTTGCAATCCCACTGACTGTGAGGTCCAATTGATGGTCTGGGGCAGGTTATATTTTTTGTGCTAAGATTTAGGGTTTTTTAATATTTCATTTTCTCTCAAGATGATATCTGTCTGCTGCTCTCTCCATCATATAGGATAAGAAAGTGGGGTTTCTCTTCATTGATATTTTGTGTTAGAGTTTTCTCTTTCTCACTAAAATCCAAAGTTGGACTTGTGGATCATGGCAATGTGGGCCATTCCTGAGGACTGAATTCCCAGTTTTCTTTCTCATCTGTGCAATCAACATCCATTCTCTCTGCCAAGGAGTTGCTATGCTAGGACATGGTTCTTTCTGCTTTCATGAATACTTTCTTCCTGCTTTTTTCCCTTCCATTTTATTCAATTTAATTTGTGAACTTTCATTCCAGGTAATTCTACTCTGGAGTAAAGTACAGCTTTTCCTTTTTTCTAAATTCAGGAGCATTTTATTTTGTATGGTCTGCCTCTAGAGTCAGTTTAGATCTGAGTTTTGATGCACATCGCCAGCATGCAAGAACACACAACTGACAATAGATTTTTTTCTGGTGAGTCTATTTTATTTTTCCCCTTCTAATCATATATGCTGTGATAACTTAGAGATTTGTGACATGGTGTGGCTATTTCCAGAGTTAGTAAATGATTGATTTTGTGTCTGTCTGTCTTGTGAGTCCTCAGCAGAGCATAGCAGGCAACCATTTTCATTTTGTTGAAGTTTGCATGTCTTTATGATCTAGACTGATCTTTCATTTCAGAAATATGATTGATGTACCTAAGTTTGAGAATTACTTATTTGTAGTAAAAATTGTTCTTCTTTTTTTTCCCCTTTATTTATTTATTTATTTATTTATTTATTTATTTATTTTTATTGATGTTTTGTGTATTTCATACATAATTTTCCAATTCAGTTCAGGCATATATCCCCTTCCCTTCACCCCACACCACCCGTACCCATCCCAGATCATGCATTCTGCCATAACTTTTCTGCATCTTTCTCTATTTTTTATTTTCCTTTTTTTTTTAAACAGTAGGTGATAGTCTGTGAGTACAAGCATCCTTCATGTAAAATCAATTTCTGAGCAGTTGTGCCCAAACCCACACAGCTCATGGGTCCCACCATCCAGCAGTGGGGGGTGGGGCTTGTATGTTCAATCAAGTTGATCAAATGAGTGTCCCGTCTATATTGTTGTAGTTTCACCATTCACCCCAATCTCTAGCCCTTACAATCTTATGCACCAACGCCCCCTCCTTTTCCGCAGATTGTTCCCCTAGGCTTAGAAAAGGTAGACTGGTGGATGAAAGTCAATAAAACAGATCTACTTTCTCTGGAGCTGGTCTCTAGTTTATGGCTTAGTTTCGATTCTTCTGGCTGTTTTTTCATGGGCTGCCAGCCTGTCCAGTCTGACCCCCCTAACCTTCAATCTACTAATGAGCACATGCAGAATTAGATATTTGAGAGGACTTAAAAAACAAGTTTATAATATATAGCTTGTCCAATGCAACTATCAAAATTATGAAGCAAAAGCAGTTAGATATATAGGATTTTAAACAGTACTAATTCTAATGGTTGTTAATTTATCCTGGATAGGCACAAATTTTGTGGAGATATTCTACTCGTGTGATGGTAATTCCCATGAAAATGAACATATTTGCTCTTGGATGTGATGAGGTTAGATAGAACAGGGTACTTGCTGTCGGTCTAAGTTGACTTTTATGAGTCTCTTATAGGAAAACTCTAATTTAGAGGAAATGTCTGGGCTGGTTGATGCAACATAATCAAGGTCACTCCCGTGGGATTAACGGCCACTGTCAGGAAAGGGTAGGATACGAGCTAAAGCCAATTAGATTTTGGGATATACAGACATATGGCTGCCCATGCTAGCACAGATGTTGCCAGGACTAGCTAGGAGGTGAGTACTGGGTGTAGCCTGACAGGGTGAGTCTTGCTTGACTTAGGGAGACCTGTATTTGCTTCAGTGGCCTTTGGTTAACACTCTTGGTGTTTCAGAGACATGTATAACTTGAGTGTGTCTCATACCAATCTATCCAACAGTTTATGTCAGGTTTTCTACAGCAGGGCCTTATCGCTTTTCTTCCTGCAGATATCCCTGTTTGAAGGCAAGGAGCCTTTACGCTGTCTCTTGTGTGCATGACGCAGTCCGTTGGATCCGCCATTGGAGAAGTCAACAAAGTCTCCTTTGGGTAGCAAATAAATGACCAACTACAGGGTTTGATGTTACAGTAGTAGCTGTCTGTCTATTAATATATATTTTGTTAAGAATGACGTGATAGACTCATACAAACAGAAAGTTTTATTATAGTGATGTAATTATAATTAGTGTGTTTATGTACTTTTTTGTAATAAGTCAGAGTATATTTGTGCCCTCCTATCAACTTCTATATAGTCCTAGTTTAATGTGGTTTCCAATTCAGAAAGTTATGTAGAAAGGGACGGTGTTTGTCCTAAGATGTCAGCATTTTAATCAAGAGAAACCTCTATAACAGCTGGGCGTCAACAATCTAAGCTGGAGAACGACCCATCACCTCATAATTCTCCTTATCAGTAGGATCCAGAGAGGGTTCATGATGTCTGCAGCAATCTGAGACATCTCTTCCTTTCAATGCCCAGAAGAGACAATCCTTCTGCTGGCACTTACTGGTACTTGTAATTCCCCTCTGGAACTGCCCTGAGTGCGCTTAAAAGATGAGTAGGTTAGCTGCATGCGGCGAGTTTGGGAATCTAAACTCCTCAGCCGTTTCCTCGCTTCCAGCAAATGTAAAGACAAGCCAGGGGTGTCTTGATATGATACTTTGAGCTTCCATCTTGTCTCAGACCCCAACATCTGAGGAATAAGCCAGGTGGTCCCATAGTTAGTTTAAGCTGCTTGGAAATTGTCAATTGTACTCTCATAGAGTTTTTTTTAAGAAGTAAGCAAAATTAATCAGACATATGTAGAAATTATTATCATGCCTAGTTTTTAGTTATCATTAGGTTTGTTTATATATATAGGAGAACCATAATGAGATGCGCTTCAGAGTTAATGACAAGTGGATATTTGTAACGATAGGTGGGTCAAGGCACAGGGCTTTCATAAGTTCTAACCCTAAGTAGCTAGAGTTTGTTTGCAGGTATTTTACATGTTTAATTTGATTGAATAACATTGTTGCGGAAAAATCAGCACTTTATTTTTAGATTAAATCATCTTAGGTGAAAGAAGCTAACTCGATAGTAATCCCAAGAATCATACTAGTATCGTTATCAGCGATAATTTATAGAGGCCCTTCATTTTTTTGTTTTATACACCATTATACAACAACATCCAAAAAAAAGTAATTTTTTATACTGTTTCTTGAATTTTAAAAGCTATGTGTGGACACAACAGTGCAGTATTTATATCTACCTTATTAATACGTCAGAATGCTAATGTACCTATTTTTATCTAGCCTTTTGTAAATGTCCGTGTTGATTAATTTACATTGTTTATCTTTTACTAAGGTTCTAAAGAACACCATGTCATAACCGTTAGACAGACGTCTGGGCAACAAACTGTATACTCTTTGACTCACGTCAATTAATATGGCACCATCAAATATACATCCATGGTCACCCCCACACCTCCCGACCCTTCCCGGGTCACCATTCAGTACAGTTTTCATGATGCAATCTTTATGTTGTTCTTTTAATATACCATCCCTCGTCCCAAGAATGAATTTATAATTGGGGTTATTGGTGCTCAGCAATCATTCACGATGAGTTGTGATACCATGGTCAAAGTTTCAGTTTTTTCTGGGACTGTGTTACTTCACTTAACATGAATTCTTCTAGCTCCATCCATTTTCCTGTAAAGTTCATGATGTTGTCTCTCTTTACCGCTGCATAGAATCCATTTGTACATGTAACCACTTTTCTCTATCCTATTCGTCAGTTGAGGGGCATTTGGGTTGATTCCAGTTTTTTGCTATTGTGAACAGAGCGCAATAAATATAGCTGTGCATGTATCTCTGCAGTAAGATGAGTCTTGTGGGGATATTACCCAGGAGTGGTATGGCTGTGTCAAATGGCAGGATCATTTTGAGTCTTCCTAAGGGTTCTCACACTGTTTTCCTAGTGGCTTTCACAAGTTTACATTCCACCAGCAATGAATGAGTGTTCCCACTTCCCACACCCTCTCCAGCACTTGGCATCATTTGTTTGTTTGATCTTAGCCAGTTTTACAGGAGTAAGATGGTATCTTTGTGTTTTAATTTGCATTCCTTTAATTATTAGCGATGTTGAACACTTCTTAAGGTGTTCTCCAGCCATCCATCTTCCTCCTCTGTGAAGTCTCCATTCGATACTTTGCTCCATCTTCTGAGTGTTCTTATAGTTTGTTCTTTCTCTTTGTTTTTTGAAGGAAAATTGAGAAGACATCGACAAAGATGAAGATGAAACCTCCCATGTTCGTGGATGGAGAAAATAATTGATAGTAAAAATTCACTTCACTAACCAAATTTTGTATACAGATTCTAATGCAATCCCAATCAAAATCCCCAAATGCTTCTTCAACAGTTTGGAAAAAATATCCTCAACTTCATTTGGAAAAAACAAAAGATCCCGAATAGCCAAAGCAACTCTGGGCAAAAAGAGCAATAAGGGGGGATCGTTCTCCCAGACATCAAACTTTACTACAGGGCTTATAGTCATAAAAACAGCTTGGTACTGCGCACAAAAAACAGACCAGTTGATCAATGGAATAAAACTGAAGATCTCAAACCTGAGCACATACACTTTTCAGCCATCTCATATTTGATAAGGAGGCCAAGAAGACACATTGGAGGAAAGACAGCATCTTCAACAAGTGGTGTTGGCAAAACTGGATCACCACCTGTAGAAGAATGAAATTAAACCCCTACCTCTCACCCTGTACAAAAGTCAATTCCAAATGGATCAAAGACCTCAACGTGAAATCCAAAACTCTGGAGGTGATAGAAGAGAAACTTGGCAGCAGACTACAAGACGTAGGTGTAGGAAAAGACTTCTTAAATCAGACAGCAGCTGCACAAGAAATAAGATCGTCAATTGACAAATGGGACCTCATTAAACTCAAAAGCTTCTGTACATCAAAGGAAACAATAAAGGAACTGAAGAGAAAACCCACAGAGTGGGAGGAAACCTTCACAGCAGATACATCTGACAAAGCATTAATATCCAGAGTATACAAAATTGTTCTTCTGAGGTTGGTGTCTTGGTTTCCTTCCAGGGAGATCTCATTGTTGGGATCTTCTACAGAACTGGTAGATTTCGGTGGGTACTAATTATGAGCTTTTCCCATATTGTTGCTTTCCATTGTGCCTTTGGCATGTGGATTTGTAGGGGGTTTTGTTCTTGTTTGTCTGTCTCTTTGTTTGTTTGTTTGTTTGGATTGTGGTGCTAATCTCAAATGTTAATATGGAGGACTGGTTGGTCACTCACTTTGCTTCCTAACAGTTTCATCCTCAGTGCAGCCTAGAATCCCTGACCCTGCACCTGCTGGATTGTCTCAATCCCAGCAAACCACAGCACCAGAAGTTTTTGTCTCCACCACAGTTAAAATTAGCTTGAGTGGAGGGGTGGAGGGGTGTTTACTCCTTTGTCCCACACACCTGGACGCTGCCAAAACTGCATGCTGCCTGTCTGTCCATCAATCTATGCATACAGCTCTTCTTTCTGGTCTCAGAGTTGGGAGGTTGAGCACCTGGCCAGGCAGAAGGCTGCACGCTGGATCCCACCTGGCCACAGTGTTTGCATGCTGCCTGTCTGTCCCTTGAACCGTGCATACAGCTCTTCTTTCTGGTCTCTCTTAGGCACAGGGTCACACTGTCCCACCTGGGTTAATTCCAATTGATGAAATCTGCTTCCAGTCACAAAGATCAGGCTAGATCTCCTCATGCATATCACAGCCTCACCCAAGTTCTTCCATCTGCAGCTTTGGCATAATCTCTTTCTTCTCTTCTTGCTCTTCATGACCATCTCTCTGGACTTTGCAATCACACTGTCTTTGAGAGGCCAATTGATGGTCTTTGATTGTTTACATTCTCTGTGGTTAGCTATAGGGCTTTTTAATGTTATATTTTCTCTCAAAATGACATCTGTCTGCTGCTCTCTCTGTTACATAGGATAGGAAAATGGGGTTTCTCTTCATTGATATTTTGTGTTAGAGTTTTCTCTTTCTCAATAAAATGCAAAGTTGGACTTGTGAATTATAACAACATGGGCCATCCCTTGGGACTGAATTCCAGGTCTTCTGTCTCATCTACGCAAGTAATGTTCATCCTCTATGCCAGGGAGCTTCTATGTGAGGACTGGGTTCTCTCTGCTTTCATGAATTCTTTCTTGCTACTTTTTTTCCACTTTTATTCAGTTTCCTTTGTGCACTTTCATTCCACATAAATCTACCCTGGGGTAAAGTCAAGTTTTTCTCATTGTGACTATTTCATGTGTATTTATATTTGCAGTATGTGGTATTGTAGATTTATTGAGCCTCTACGACTAGCAGGAGAGTGTTCTACACTGAGCCACATTCCTATAAATTAGCTGAATTCTCCAAGGGAACTGGACTGCTTTATTATTAATTTCTTGGTGAGATTTGACCTCAGACAAATGAAAAGGAAATTATATAGACCAAAACATACACTAAATTTAAAATCCGAATATTGGGGCTTTAATTCAAAACATAATTTCCTGGCCTATATTATTGTTGAGCAGGGATGTAAAATTATAACTCAATTGCAAATTATGTTTAACTCCAGTTTCATCCAATTCTAAGGAAGTGCCAGTTTCTGTCCATCACTAGAGACCATATGGCTTTTGATGAGAAAAGAAATTATACAGAAAAATATTCTACAGGGAAGTTTGTGTTAGATCTGGTAAATTATAATGGTCACCGGAAGCTGGTAAATATAGGAGAGTTTGTCTACAGTAATTCACATGATTAACAATTGGTCATAAGCACAGAGGACATATAATGGCCATGGCTATTCAATCAGGCATACAATGTTTGTGTGATTTACTTGATTCAGTAGTAAATTTATTGTTTTAATCTGAAGTTACGGATGGCTCTTAGCTGCCATGTGAGTGATGGGAATCAAGCAGGTCTTTGGCAAGAGCAGCCAATTTATTTAACTACTGAACAATCTATCTAGCCATGTGAATATATGCTTCATAAAGGTGCTGTTTATCTCTTTTATTTTTTATCTTAAATGTAAGATTTCAAACAATTTAAAAAACAAGTATTTAAACATTGGCCATGATATTTTGTCTACCTTACACATTTAGATAACCATAGTGAATTTTGGGAAATTTATATCAAATCATTCTTTTCATGTTAGTGGTATTAAATTTAGATATCAGTTTACTCATATAATCATTACAATATTATCTATATTCAAATCATGAAAATAGTCAAGAATGAGTGTTTCATCCTGTCATAAGTATTGCCACACAGAAGCTTCATTGATCATATTTTATGATAAAATTAATTTTAAAAGTACTTAGAGACATATGTGGCAATGTCAATTGTATATAAAGACAACCAGCAAACAAACATAGTATTGGGAACTGTATAAAAAAGATAAATTTAATAATCAAGAGCCATAAGTAAATGTCTAAGTAATCAACATGTGAGAATAAGGAATGAAATACTGATGATCTATTGATGATCATTTTTCTGAGAAAAAAACAGCAGTTGCCACTGAGATATATGAGTGTAACAGGGACTGCCTTAAGGATGATCACAATCTGTGCATAGTTAAATATTTTCTTGTCAGAGGTAAACGTCTGGTCTGCCATGGTATTGATAAGTTACTACTGTTCTAATGCCATACATATTACAACAAAGCTAATAAATAATGTATAGTCAGTTTTGACCATAAAGGAGGTTTGAGACAAATATTCATGCTAAAATATATAGAAAATGCCTCTGAATTTAGACATTTCACCGTACATCCAAAATATCTTCTATTTTCCCAATTTAGGCAAACTAAAAAAAATAATTAAATACAGATTTAAAAATTGTTAAGAAATTTACAAAAAAAATATATTTTCTCTTTTCATTTTAGACTCCACAATCTGTGTGCAGTAAGAGCTGTGTTCCAGGGTTCTGAATGATTCCCCAGGAACATACACCTACCTGCTGCTTTTCTTGTGCATTTTGCCAAGAGAGACACATCTCCAATGAGACAGGTAGAAAATACTGAACCTTCGCATAATAATACCTTCCCTTGAAGGTATTATTGACACTTCCCAACTCAAACATAGAAACCTGGGGCAGAAGACATGGAGTCATATTGCAGCACTGCTCAAAATGTCCACATTCACTCAGCCTTCTTATCACTATGATCATTATTGAATCTCAAAATAAGTAAATCTTGATTTACAATGTTCATCCTGAAAAAGTCAATTGGGACCCTAATTACATTGTCTTTCTTTACCATCTTTTATTGAGTGAGACAGCATCAATAGATTATTACTACAATCTAGGCTCAAAGATCCCTATGAAATATGAGGTGCACAGTGCCCAAAATAACTTGTGGCTTCATTGCTCTTGGGTCCATTATTAATATTTGTGAATAGATAAGCAAGGGGAAATAGAACATACACAATAATGCAATTATTTTGTAGTTTTCAATACCTGATGCAATAGTTTTATCATATAAACACTAACAAGGGTATAATATGCATATTTTTGATAAGAGCTTTTTCAAATAGCACGAAAAATTATGGAAACATTTTAATATACTTTTATTGAATTTTTGTGCATTTCATATATCTTAGTCATATTTATACATGTTCCCCATTTGTTCAATATCTTAACCCACACTGGATTCCATGCAATCTGTCAAATATATTAAGTCCAATAGAGGCAAATTTCTGTCCTCAGATGTTCTTCCTTGTGAGTTCATCCACTGGACTCATGCTTGCTGTCATCATTGCTCTCGGTACATATAAACAACTTACAGACACCTTGAAAAAACTTTCTTTGTGGTTCTCCACCACCTTTAGCTCTTACAAACTTGCTGCCCCGTTTTCCACATTAGTTCCTGAGAAATGTCTAGGTGAGGATGAATATAGAGGACCCTGCCAAGGCCATGTCCTCTGTAGACTCTTATTCTCAGCCCTTTAGCCATTTTGACCATCGGTGTTAATCACCTTCTGTTGCATGAGGAAGCTCCTCAATGTGAGTTGAGGGAAAAGAGTTGTATTAGTATTCCACCTACTTCCTGATGCACTATGTTCCATGAGACCTAGCTGTAGACATTCCACTGTAGATGTGCCACATTTCATAGACAATAATTCTCTGTGTTTGACCAATTGTGGAACTCTGTAGTAGCCTCTACCGTTTGTAAAATGACACTTATTTCATGATTGATGAGGATCTGTTTGTATGTAAATATTAAGACTTGTATTTAGCATATAGTTAGAAACTGTCTTCTTAGGGATATGACAGATGTATGGTTTCCTGTAATATCTATGAAATTTCCAGCCATGTATATTTAGCGAGGCTTACAGTACCACAAATGTGTTCCTTCACACTGAGAAGCCTTTGTACATTTAAATAGCTATTTATTACCCCTAGAATTAAAAGTGGCACTATTGCATCAATATAGTTTGCTGTGGTCAATATAGTCTACATTGTGGATTTTATGTCTTAATGATACTTTTGAAATATTGAGAAGGAAATTAAAAGGTAATAATTGAAAAAAACTAAAATTAAAACTCAACAGTTGCTCCTACATATTTAATTTCTCCATAAAACCTGCAGCATCTAAATAGTGCAGAGTCTTCCCAAATAGCACCCATGTGTGGGGAACAAATATAAATGAGACTGTGTGATGTAATCTTCAAATTTATACAAGCAGTTAAGAGGAATATGTTCCAGTTGATTTGTGGGCTAGTTCTCATCTAGCACACCTCAGGGCACCACGTGGCCGAGTGTCTGACCCCACCCCAAGGTAGAGCAAACAGTGTGGCCTAGCTGGGTGATGCTGGGTGCGTTGTGTAATGGCAGGGAGTTGGGGGCCTATTTTTAGTTCTGGGAACTGATGTCATTTGGTTTATAAAAATTTAAATTTCCAAGTAACAACATCATGGAATTCCTGGCCACCATTTCTTATTAATTATTGCATGCATTCAGGCCAAAGTAGGCTTGCATTTCATTGAGGTGGTCAGTTGGTTGGAAAGAGGTCCATGAGTGGACCACCAATCTGGGTAATGGTGTGGTGAGTGGACATCGGCTGGAGATAGTCCAACAGCCATCAGTTTGAAAATTCCTGTCCAGGGTTCAGCAGTCACTGGGCAGGTGGGAAGTTACCTCCAAGAGTGAGAAATGTGTCTCATTGTCCCAGGCTAAGGACCTCAGTTGGAAGTACCACTCAGGTTGGGTTACAGAAGTAACTGACTGACCTCTGCGCCAAGGGTTAGTTCCCCACAGTGTCCAAAAAGTGGTCCTTGTGTTCCCCTCCCCCTTACCAGGACAGCTTGGTCCTTGTTCAGCACAAAAAGAAAGCTTCCTACACCTGAATTTAAATTTTACTAAGAAATATTTAGGGGTTAGAGAGATAGCCTAGCAGTTAAGAGCTCCGACTGTTCTTGCAGAGGTCCGGGTTTGATCCCCAGTACCCACATGCTTATCTATTATTTAAGCATGCCACCGCAAGACACCAGAACCACCACAGCAAAAGGATGTACTAATTACCCTGGCGGCACTGACAAAAGCTCTCTACGGTCCCTCCAGCTCTCCTGGGCCTGCCGTTCCCGATGATATGGACTGTCTGGAAAGACAAAATTCGAGCGCCATTGTCCAAGCCCACAACCTGCTTCCACGATTTTTGACAGGAACTGAAGACAGAAGCTGCCCAACCGTTCAACTGGTGGGAATTGGTTTTAACAAAAGGGATTTCCTGGTGGCTAGGGGAACTTAGGTGCAGGTAACAGGGCTTTTGTTGAAAGATAAACATCTCTTCTAACATAAAGGCATGCAGGCAAACTTTGAGCTTCCTCTGAATACAGAGGCAGCAAAAGGATAGGCACAGTTGCTGTGACTCTTAATGCATTCACACCTATGATTTATACAAACAGAAACTGGTGCTAGTGCCTTGCAAACCAACCATAAAGGATGCAAAGAGACCCACTGAGCATGCAACTTTGCCCTTAGGTGATGGAGCGGTAAAAGAGTGACAAAGTAAAATTAATACCTATTCTCCCATTAAAACATGACAGGTATGATGAGTGACATAGTCTCTCTAAAATAACATTGCTTGTCCTATACAAAGAATAAAAGACATCACAGGTATGCAAATGACATTGTCCCTAAAAATAAACATTGCCTGTCCTACACATAAAGGCATACCAAAGACATACAGTTATGCAAATGACATTGTCTCTAAGAATAAACATTGCTTGTCCTACACATGTAGACACACAAAGACTACAGGTATGCAAATGACATTGTCTCTAAAATAACATTGCTTCTCTCACATATAAAGGCATACAATGACATACAGTATGTAAATGACATTTCTTCTAAGAGTAACATTTTATCTTATACATGAAAACATATAGACATTAGCTATGATACTGCCGTAGATTTAACATTAGAAATCGAGTGATTTTTTGGCGTGGACTTGTACTTTCTGCACTACTTGGAGCACTTAGCTGTTTCCCAAAGAGACCTATGCTGGAGAGTAAATATTCACTAAGAGCGCTTCTCGACATGTCTACAAATTCTTCTTACCTGTAGTCAGCCTATTTCTCTCATATTTAGCCTAAGACAGTTCAAGAGCTAAATAATGATCGGAGAAAGTAGCAGGTGTAAAAAATTATAAAGAAAGAATAAAAAACATATTGTTGAAAGGATAATCACATTCGCTCACGCCGAAGGGAGTGCTGGGACTGATCTCAGCTCAATGCATCTGTCTTTCTGTGGAAGGCTGCGATGGAGTGAGAGCTGCTAGATAGGACCTCCTGCTTAGCTGGCTAAGTCTGTGCTCTCAGTTAAGTCCTATCACCTCTCTCTGTATTATAATGAAAATGTAACATAATGATTGTGTGAGCATCCCGAATAGATAAGGCAGTCAATGATACATTAATCTTGTCTCACTAATACTACAGGATTTGATCGTGTTTATAGGAACACAAGAACCCTGGCCGGTAGAGAAGAGATCACACTACTAATAGATTTAATATCTGTTCTAGTAGGAACTGCGTGCACTCATTACGGTATTTATCCCTATAACAAATGAGATGGAAGGGCATTGTTCAATGTCTATAAAAGGATATAATGACATGATCAGCCGTTTCTATATTGACAGAGTGATAGACCAGTTATCCAAATAATACTAGTGGGATCCCGGCGGTGGCCCGGCTGATCTGTAGTTTTGGACTTAGATATGTTTTTATATGGGCCTGCCTGAATTTAGAGAATAGAATGTCATAGAGCTATGAAACAGCTGTTAAAAGGTAATGTTTATTGGTACTAGAGTGATCAGCTGGATTGATATGGAGAGAAATCCAGCCAGTTAATAAGTGCCTCCTTTGATATTCAGGTCCCTATAAGCATTTTGCGCGAAGATAACAGTGTCGAAATTGTGTGGCAAATGACCTACTAGAATGTTACTGTCCATCTGATAGTAAGTAAGGCATTAACCTTTTCATGATGACCTATGTGGGCGCCATTTTTAAGACATTCAATACTCATTACTATTCACTCATATTTATTTAGGTTCACCACTTATACATTAACCTCATTACATGGGAACTTGATCATCCGGAGGTACATTGTTAGGAATGCAGACGAACTCTGAAATATCTCACTGCTGTTTCAAACCAGAGTTATACAGGTGTGGAGAGGATGCCACGCCTACCAGGTTAAGGTGAAGAGGCCGACCTGCTTTGCCAGGGACGCCAGATTTTCCATCCCCAGCACCCTACATGGTAGCCCAGGGACCCGGTTGAGCCGGGAGTCTGAAACTCCTCCATTCCAGCGAGAGCACTATCCACGTTCCTCAGGGGAGTCCGCAATGCCTCTGCTCTCTGACCTCGGCTCGTGAGCAATTAGCACGTCCCGGTTTATCGGTTTGTTGCACAGCGATTGCGATGCAAGGACAAAATACATCCATACACAATTACAAGCAATAAATAAAATAAAACAATAATATCTTGATAGATAAAAAGAGAGTGTATGTTAACTAATAATATTATGACAAGGAACCTTGAGGGTTATACCCATTAACATAGGTGTAAGGCACTATCTTACCTGGAAACAAAGTTATTTAGCCAGGTGGTTAGTAATATGGCGGCTGTAGGTGGGAATTTACAGAGAAGCACAGAACTGATCAAGATGCATAGATGAGAGACTGGGGAATTCTCAGTCTTTTATAGAAAACCAGTTTCACACCCTCTCTTTACAGGAATCAGGGATGATTATGGAAGATAGGGCAAAACACTGTGAGCAGCAGAGGTGGTGGAGAAGTAAACAGTATTTTCTAGGTCCCACAACGTAGGTGCACATATGAACACACATCAATTAAGATAGCACATATAAAGATCTACTTATGTTCAAGGCAGATAATTTCCAACCTGAGAGGAAAGGCAGACCAACAGTCTCAACTCTAGAAGATGAGCTATTGTCCACTGACAGATTCTGGGAGAGGCCATGTCGGTCTTCTTTAAGAATCTGACAAGGTGTATGTCTACCATCATCTGCTGGATTTCCACAGAGTAAAGAGTATATTTCAACAAAAAATGGACAGTATGAATTGGAAAAATAAAAAGAACCCATTGTTGTGTCAGTATGGATGGAGGCAGACCTGGAAAAGAGTGATGAAGGTGAGTGAGTGTGGTCAAAATACAGTGTGAGTTTCTCAAAGAACTAATTATTATGTGTAATGGGAACATTGGTTGGTTGTGCACAATTCAGGGCATCCTCACATGTTCCAATCTATGTGGGCAGCACTGAATGTACTTACTGTATTTAAAAGAGAAAGGAGCTGGCTGTAGTGACACGCACCTTTAATTCCAGCACTTGGGAGGAAGAGACAGGAAGACCTCTTGTAAGTTAAAGGTCACCCTAGTCTATATAGTGAGTTCTAGGCTGGGGGGGTATAGAGAGACCCTGTTTCAAAAAGACAGAAAAAGAAAGAAAAAGGAGACAAATTTAGATGGTGTGACAGGGGGCAGGAAGTGGGACATTTTTAAGAAGAATGATAAATATTGTTACAATGCACTCCTTTAAATTCCCTAGGAACAGAAACTATTTTTTAGTATTTTACTTATTATTTTTATTTTAGGTGTCAGAGGGTTTTGCCTGCATATATGTAAAAGACGTCATGCTGTGCAATGTTCATGGTGGTCAGAAGAGGGCATAGCATCCCCTGGAACTGGAGTTATGCATGGTTGTTGGATGCAAGCAAGTGCTGGGGATAAATCTTGGGTCTTCTGCAGAGTTGCCAGTGCTCTTACACCTGGAGCCATCTCTCCAGGTCCTGGAAACATCTGTAAAAGCCAACAACTTCTATTTCAGAGGAACCTGCTGCAGTTATAGTTACTGCATTGTGTAGCAGTGAAAGAAGACATGAGCAATAATCCTAGAGTGCCTTCTCTACAATGGGCTCAGAGAAATCTAAACCTGGCTATTGTGAAGCTGGCAGCACAGTCCTCAGCAAAACATGGGAAGAAAAAATAAACAACTAATCTTGCTACTTAGCATCAAAAATTTTTATTCAAAATCTTATGCTGTGCCTTATTGCTTCTCTTTGGTACTTTTGCCAAAATGAGATAGGTCTGTTTCCAATGCTGATGATTCCTGTAGGTAATAGGTGTCGGAGTTTACTGTCGTCTGCATAGTCCTTTATACATGCGTGGCTGACATCAACAGGCTGTTTGGTGTTCTTCGCTCCTTGGGTTAGCTCCATCAAGGAGAGGGGAGGGACCACCAGGGATTTTACCTAATGAAATAGAAAGATAAGAACAGTCATATAGACATACAGACAGACATACAGACACCCACTCAGAGAAAGCCCGAGGGAATAGACTCAACTTTAATGTTGGAACTCAAGGCTTATATACTAACCCAGTCATGGGCTAGGAATGTACACACAATTAGAGGCTGGGGCAGGTAATCGGGACAAGGGAACCTCAGGTTAAAATCCAGATCAAAGTTCTTTCCTGAGAGATCAAAGGACAGTCCAGACTTTCACAGGTTTGTGAGAAAGAGCAGGGGTCAAGTCTGTGCTTCTGCCAAAAGAATACCCACATCCTCCCCACCCCACACATTTTTACTTATTAAAAAAAAAACGGATCAATTGTCACAAACTGTTAACATTTTTCTGTTGGGGAAATACTCCAGAATAGTGCAGCCCAACTTGGCTTCCCCTTGGAACAACAGAACCTAAGTGCATACAGTGGGCAACATGGCTTTACTGGGGCCAACTGAGCTACTGTTTGTGTGAACAGGAAGCTGGACATGTGACATCTTTGCTCAATACATCAAAGGAAGATGCAAAAAGGGTCTGGAATTTGCAGAAGTAGGCGAGGCAGGAAAGACTGCTTAGGCCGACCTCATGAAGAGGCCTGGGGGCTGCGTTTTGCAGCTTCATACCTCAAGCCAAGCAAAATACCATCCTTACAGCCCCTCCTTTGTTTATTAATTAAAATGGAGCAAAGTTATTACTGAGTACTAGGGATCTTTAGGGGTGCCTTGATATTGGGCTAAAGACAATTGAGCTGTAACCACAAACTGGTTTTTGACAAACTGGAAAGCTGACGTCCTGAGGTGGGAATTGGTTTTAACAAAAGGGATTTTCCTGGTGGCCTAGGGGAACTTAGGTTGCAGGTAACAGGGCTTTTGTTGAAAGATAACATTCTCTTAAACATAAAGGCATGCAGGCAAACTTTGAGCTTCCTCTGAATACAGAGGCAGCAAAAGGCTATAGGCCAGTTGCTGTGACTCTTAATTGCATTCACACCTATGATTTAAACACAGAAACTGGTGCTAGTGCCTTGCAAACCAACCATAAAGGATGCAAAGAGACCCACTGAGCATGCAACTTTGCCCTTAGGTGATGGAGCGGTAAAAGATGACAAAGTAAAATTAATACCTATTCTCCCATTAAAACATACAGGTATGTGAGTGACCTAGTCTCTCAAATAACATTGCTTGTCCTACACATGTAGACATACAAAGACACACAGGTATGCAAATGACATTGTCCCTAAAAATAACATTGCCTGTCCTACACATAAAGGCATACAAAGACATACAGTTATGCAAATGACATTGTCTCTAAGAATAACATTGCTTGTCCTACACATGTAGACACACAAAGACATACAGGTATGCAAATGACATTGTCTCTAAAATAACATTGCTTCTCCTACATATAAAGGCATACAATGACATACAGTATGTAAATGACATTTCTTCTAAGAGTAACATTTCTTATCTTATACATGAAAACATATAGACATTACTTGATACTCCTTTTAACATAGATCGTGTTTTTTTACTTGTACCTCCAAAGTCCCAAACTTGGCTGGAGAAAATGCCACTAGAAAGTTCAGTCACAATTGTTTCCTGTAGGTTTTTTCTTTAGCCAGCAGTTTCCAGGCTATCGGAGAAGAGCAGGTGAGAGATAAAGAAGTAAACCAATTTTGTTGAAGATATCACTCTTCCCCGAAGGAGGCTGATGACTCAGCTCCAACTCCTGTCTTTTTGGAGGCATGGATTGTGGAGCTGCAGATGGCCTCCTGCTTAGCTGGAGTCTTGGCTCTCAGGTATAACCTTTTGTATTTTACTGATGAAATATGAATGGTAATAGCATAAGCAGTCAAGTAAACATTATCTACTATACTAGGTTGTGTTGTTGGCATAGCACAGCTGGTTAGAGATACCATGATTTTATTTTGTTCTAGGTAGGAAATACCTCATTTATCATTTTAGTATATAAATGGATGAGGGCTTGTTACAATTCTTTTAAAGAATAACATAGATTTGCCCTTTCATTTTAAGTGTGAAAAGTAAAATAATATATTGGGATTACCCATGGCCCTTATTAGTTTTGGTAGATTTATTGGGCCTGATTTTTAGATTGATAAAAGACAGCTGTAATATTTTTTTACTGATGTCATTGGTTGTTGGGAGAAATCCCAGCAGTATAGTACCTGGCCTTGATACATATTAATAGCTGTTTTTGGGAAATAGAATGTGATTTCAAGAAATTTTATGTCTCTTAATGTAAGGAACATGTTAAGCTGTCCTTTGGAGGGCATTAAATTAATTTTACCTTATTTTAGGTACCACATACATACCCATACAGGAACTGATATCCTGAGGTTCATTGTTGATGCAGAGATGAAATACTGTCTTTTAAAACCAAATTATCAGGGCTGGAGAGATGGCCTACCAGTTAAGAGTGCTGACTGCTCTTGCAGAGGACCCAGGTTCGATCCCCAGCACCCACATGGCAGCCGAGAACAGTCTGAAACTCCAATTCCAGGAGAACTCCAGTTCCAGGGGAGTCCGACATCCTCTTCTGACCTCCGTGGCATTGCACGTCATGGGTGCACAGGATTGCATGCAGACAATACATCCATACACATACAGAAATAAATAAAATAAAAAAATAATCTTGTAGATAAAAGAGGATGTTATAGATAACATTATGAAAGGACATTGGATATACATTAATGTGAAGACTGTTACCTGGAAAATTAGTATGGATTAGAAATGGGGCTGGAGAGATAGCCTAGTGGTTAAGAGCACCGACTGCTCTTGCAGAGGACCCGGGTTCGATCCCCAGCGCCCACATGACGGCTAAGAACCGTCTGTAACTCCAATTCCAGGAGAACTCCAGTTCCAGGGGAATCCGAGACCCTCTTCTGACCTCCACGGCATTGCACGACACGGGTGCACAAACCTACATGCAGACAGTACATTCATACACATTCAAAAATAAATGAAATTTAAAAAAAAAAGTAGAATTAAGAGTAACTTGTAGTTTACATAAATTTAAGTTTGACCAATTTTAAACAACATAAGTAATTTAGTTTACCACTATCCAATGTGTGAATAGATTTTGAACACAAGTAAAAATAAGTTAGAGGAATCTTAATTAAACATACATTGTGATTTTTAAGTTACATGGGTGGTGGACACTGTAAAATGAACTTTACACTTTTAATAATAGAGAGATATATTTTCATTGCTTTAGCTTCTTGCTCACTCAACCTGTAAGCCATTTCGTGGCTGATGTGGTTTTGCTTCATATCTTGTTTTTATTCTGGTCTTTGTTTTCCTCAGTTTCTCCCTTTCACAGTTTCTGTTGAGGTGTTTTACTGCAGGCTACTAATCTTTGAGTCGGATCACTATCATAATGCAGCATCATAAAGCATACATATAATAGTATACATACCATCATAATATATATATATATATATATACAATTATTTCACCCTCATAATACTCATTACAATACACCATCATAATAGTGTATATTATCATAATATATCATAATAGAAATTATATAATTGTATAAGCAACATCATAGTAGTATATACATCCAAATAGTACACCATCATAATAACTTCACAATAATACACCATCATAACAATGTATATATAATAGAATACGCATTATCATGATACAGCATCATAATAGCATATATGTAATTATGTATGTACACAGTCATAATTACATACAGATCATAATGTACCAACCTTCCTAATAACATATATATAATAGTATAAACACCATCTTACCAGTATACACATCACAATAATATACCATCATAATTTTTTTTACAAACACACACATTTTTTAATAAGGAAAAAAAACTTTAAGGACACGCCAGTTTAAAAAGGCATCAAAGTAAAAAAATAAAAGCAAATACTAAAATCTACAATAAAAATTAAATATTTGGCATGATAAATGAATGAAAAATGAAGAATGTGCAGTGAAAAACTAATGTAAAGCATTCCAGTTGATAAAAATGGAAAACTCACCAAGTTTTGTGATTTGTTTTCCTTAGAAGCTATGCTCCAATGTAAATATGGAAATATTTCAAAATGAAAAACCTTCCAAATAGATTGTAGTTGTCATTAAAATTTTCAAATTCTTTACAGCAAGTTTTAACAAAGAACACTGATAGAATTCATTATTTGCAAAATCCCAAGTTTGGCAAATACTGTAAACATCACATTTGGTTGATGATGGAGAGCCACAATGAATCCAGAGAGAGAACACCCATTTCATACATTTTTCATTTCATTAAAAACACCAGGTTTTCATGCTCTAAATCCAAGAAAATGTCCCTTGTAATTTAACAATAACCTGTGTATGTTTAGCTGTGAGAGATAGAGAGAGAGAGAGAGAGAGAGAGAGAGAGAGAGAGAGAGAGAGAGAAAACCCCAAACCATGAACATTTTACAACTGCTAGAAAGTAGCCCTAGGATGCTGCTCCATTATAAGGAAAAAAAAAAAACTCTACAAATGTATAAAAAACAGTCTCCCCATGTTTATACCAGAGTCTCTTTCTGTTTGCCCCCTAGCTGGGCTTTGTTCCTTGCTCTTTGGGAGCCGGCCTCTGTTCGGTGTGACTTCATGTTATCGCTGTCTGTGGCCTGCACACTGGAGGCACATTCTGCTGTGGTTTCATCATCTACCTGCATGACACTGGAAAGGAGGGATGCCCTTCGCTGGGTTATGAGGTTTCTATCAGGGGGGTTGTTCTCCTCACACGCTTCATGGAGCTCTGGTAAACCCTGGAGCTCTGGGGGCTGGCAGCCTGCTGGAAAGGGGCAACGGCAGTACGGATGCAGTTCAACCACTGCTGCTTACGGAACGCATCATTGGCTTGCAGAATGTGGGACCTGCCAGGAGAGGGGTCTTGGGAGCGGACACTAAAGATATTTTTAGCTTTGTCTGAGTTGCTGAAGGCCCTCGGAAGGAGCTGCCCATGCACACATCCCCATCTTGCAGGTCCTCCAGCAACAGCTCCCTAACCGGGATCCGCTGCAGGTACACCTGGTAGGAGTGCTGCTCATTTTGGGTGACGGGCTCTGTCAAAACCAAGATGTCTTGAAATAGGAAAATGTGCAGTTTGTGGCCACTCTTGTTCTTCAGCTCCTTATGGCACAGCAGCACTTTGCTGGCTTCGATCATAGGGTAACTCTGCTTCTTGTCCAGGTACTCCAGCTTGTCAATGTAATACTGACACTCAGATTCGCCTTTCTTCAGGTTGATATCAGGCAGAACTCCTTGTATTATCAATACCAATTCCCCCAGAAGCTTGACATCAGGGTGGTCTTTTGGAGTGTGCCTAAGAATTTCTTTCAACAGTAAAGGTTATTTGATCGGGTGACTTCAAGGGATGTCTAGGAAGCTCCAAAGATCTAGTTTTTGACCGACGGGAGACTCAAGACATCACTGGAGGAAGTCTTGGACTGTTGGGTCTGGTTTCTTCTGGCCCAGAAGAGCTTTGGCTGCCAACTGGTTATTACAGTAGCCTTTGCAGGCATTCAGGCGTGGTAACCAGTTCAATAGAATATGACATATCTGCTCCACTGTTCCATCAGGCTTGGTTGCTTGTACTATTCTTGTTAGCAAATCTTCATGCAAAGGTATGTAAGCATCCAAATCACCAAATATCTGTGTGAGCTCCTCTTCTGACATGATGGACAACTTTAACATGGGATCATGGTAGGCCTTTCTTGCAAGTTTGAGATCCTCAATCAAGTCCTGTTCCCCTCGAGACATTTCATATATTGCTTCCCACCACTTGATCTCCCTTGTGGTCAAGGACTCCTTCATGCTGATGTCTAGCATCTCTGACCACAGTACATTGCTTCTTCTCTTAGTGGGTGTTGGGACTGTCACCCTGCTGAATGGCTTCTTGGCAGAAGCTTGGGATCTATGGTCACCACGAAGGGTAAATGACTGTATGGTTTGACCAAAGTGTCTGACTGCTCCATTTATTACTGGCGAGACTAAGTTTGCCAAGGATGTGACCCAAGCTAGAGGTCGAACTCTTATTGCTTGGCTCCTCTTGCTCCCTGAAGGACTGGTTATTAACATCTAGGAATCGAATGGTCCTCTTAATGGGCAGGGAAGCTCTGCTCTTGTCATGCACCACCATGCTTTACCAAGTGCCTCTCCAAACCTCTCCTTAATCCACATGCTAATCAGCCCAGCCATAGAGAAGGTGCCTGGGCTTCTCTGAGTGCTCAGCCTGGGCCGGCAACCATGCGCCCATGCCTCCTGCTGGCTGGGAGCTTCTGCCTACCATCATAATATTATACATGTAGTACTATACACACTGTATCAGTAAATGTTTTCTAAAGAAACAGAATTAGGTTAAGTCACAGGATAGTGTTGGAGTAGTCCAGGAATGGCTACAACACATTGGAGAGGCTGAGATTCTAGTTGCTGCTCAGTCCAGGAGGATAGATTTCTCAGTAGTCTCAATCTGATGCTGAAAGCCTGATGGATTCTGGGAGATCTGCTAGTCTTCACTCTAAATTGGAATCCCAGGGGATGGTCACAGCAGCAAGTTGTGCAAGATAAGGCCAGTGGCAAAATGCTGCAGCTGGGATATTTTGCCAAAGAGTCTGGCTGGAATTTTCCCATAGCCCAAATGCTTACCTGAGGCTAAATTGAAAAGCAACAGACTAATTTCTTTGGTGGAGAATATTTCAAGATAGCCTAATGTAGATATGGTGGCATGACTATTAATGGTTAGAATTATATAGGTATACAGTGAAAAAGAGCAAATGGGGCAGAAAGAAATGCATAATATACATTTGGATTAGAAAAGTGCACTAGGAAGATTACTGTTGGAGCTAAGCCAGGTGCTGAAAGAGAGGATCACTTTGATAAGGAAATTAAAGTGATTTAAGAGAGGCCTAGAGATTTACAAGTGAACAATTGAAAGAGTGAGATTAAAGTGATTATGGAGAAGCCCAGAGATTTACAAGTAAACAATAGAAATAGTACCTTCAGGAAAAGACCACACCCAGTTAAGCCTCCAGTTTTTGAAAGGAAAACACTGCATGGATTTTCTACTCCAACAAGTCCAGCACAGAGAAAAGTTGTGAATGTGGTTGAAGTAGGTGAGCTCCATCCAAACTTGGAGCCTAATATGGAAGTTTCATTCACGTGCTAGCTTTAGAGGCAAGAAGGATATGAGAATCAAGGGGTCATTAGTTCTTCCTCCACAGGTTCAGAAAGCCTCTGAAGCCTAAAGCCAGGCATAGTGCAGCAGGGGCGTCCCTGCATAAAGAAGGCCCTGATAGGCCATTGCTTGAAGCTGCGAAGATGAAGCCTGGTCAGGTGTGAAGACCCCAAGAAGACATTTGAGATGCCAGAGCTGTGAGCTATTTGCCAAGGAGAGCTGCATAAAGGGAGTGATACCAACCTAATAAAGAGATGTATGTTGCATGCAAAACTGGAAGAGCTGAACCATCTAAGCCCTTTGGAAGTAAAGTCACAGAAGTTGCCCATGGAGTTAGTGGATGTGATTTTTCCCTGCTGGTTTTTGGTCTTCTTTTTGTCCTGTATTTTCTCACTATGCTGCATTCCTCCCTTTTGGAATGGGAATGTGTATTTGGTTTCACTGTATGTTGGGGGTATGTAATTTATCTTTTGATTTTATAGGAAGTTACAGTTAAAAGATTGTCCTAGGTTTCAGAAGAGACTTTGGACTGTAGACTTTTGAATAGTATTGAGACTGGTAAAAACTATGGGGCCTTTTACTGTTTGACTAAATGTATTTTGCATTTGATATGGTCCTGAGCCTATGGGGTCCAGGGAGTGGAATATAGTGGCTTGAATGAGAATGTCCCTCATAGGAGTCAAGTATTCAGATATTTTGTCCCCAGTGGGTGGCACTGTTTTGGGATGTCTTAAATGTTTTGGCCGTGCTGAAGAAGTATATTACTGGGGGTGGGTTTACAGAGTTCAAAAACACTTGCCAGTCTCCAGTTGCTCTCTCTGCTTCCTGTGCTCAGTTGAAGATGTGAACCTCAGCTTTCTGCTCTAGCTCCTGCCACCATGCCTCCCCACCACAATGGTTTACTTTGGGATTGGAATAAACAAATGTTCTCTATAATTTTGCTGTCATATAGTATCACCTTGTAGCAATCTCTTTCACCTATAGGATGATTTAATTTAAAAAATTAAGTTTGTTTCCCAAGTTAATCACATACAGTAACCCAAAACAGCATGAGTGAATTCGATGAAATCTGTGCCTTGATTCCACCCTATAGGTATGTATAATACAACTGCTTTTTTGAGACTCATGGGCCAAAAATAAAAACCTAAAATAAAAAGGGGGATACAGATAGATATGAAAACTTTTTGTCAAAATCCTTGCAGTCCAGATCTTAAAACTAACTAAGGGAAAGGATTTGTATATTCCAACAGGCCAGGGTATCACCAACTTAATGGCTGAGAAAGAAAATGCAGCTTTGCAGTGAGTAGGATGTACCAGAAAGTGCCAGCAGAAGAATTGACTCCTTTGGGCATTGAAGGGAAGAAATGTCTCAGATTGCTGTAGACATCAGGCCCCTCTCTGGATCCTACTAGTAACA
This sequence comes from Rhizomys pruinosus, assembly GCA_009823505.1. Lineage (NCBI taxonomy): Eukaryota > Metazoa > Chordata > Mammalia > Rodentia > Spalacidae > Rhizomys > Rhizomys pruinosus. Next base: position 25,053 of record VZQC01006177.1, on the reverse strand, counting down.
ACTATTTTTAATGAATACTAATGAAGCTTGCCTTTTAGGTGCCACAAAGTTTTTAATATAAGAGACTTTCTTAACTCCCCCCCATAGAATAAGGAGAAATATGATGATGATGAGGTTGTTCTCCAGCTGTAGATTGGATCCAGCTGTTATAGAGGTACTCTCTTGTAAAATCAGTAAAACTGCCTTCTTTAATTGACTAATGGACATAGAAACTGTAAAAAGGATTATTCTCTATTCAGAAAATATAATGCTAAAGTCTCCTTAAGCTATGCACTTAAGCAAAATATATTAATACAGGATTTCTGAGTTCAACAATGGATTATTCTACCAAGGAGATGTTGGCCAGGGGATCCAAACCCCCACAAAAGGTAAAAGCTCCTTGCTTTCAAACTGGGATATCTGCAGGAAGTGAGGCGATAAGGCCCTGTTGTTGAAGACCTGATGTAAACATGGGAAAGATTTATGGAGACCACACTTGCAAGTATACAGATGGTCTCTGGAATGCCAGAGAGTATTAGCAAAGGCCACTAAACCAATAAAGCAAATATAGGTCTCCTTGAATCAAGCAAGACTCCTCCATCAGCACCAGCTACACCTCACCTGCCAGGAAATACTGTACAGCAGTGGCAGCCATATGCCTGTATATCCCAAATCTAATTGGCTATTAGCTCTCTCCTTGGAGGAATAACCCACAGTTGATGCCACAAGATTACATCCTCTAATGGTTAGGAGATGTTATAAACCACAGGAAGACCATGTCATAATTAACAGAAGAAAATGTAATTCATGGATCAACATATATCCAAACATCTCTGTCTATACCAAAGTAACCTACCATAACAATTAGTACTGTTTAAATACCTATATATCTAATTGAGTGTGCTTCATTAGTAGGATCCAAAGGCTATATATTATATTGTTTAAATACTTATATATCTAATGTGTGTGCTTCACTAGTAGGATCGAAAAGTTATGCCTGTACAAGCTGTCAGCCCATGAGAGAAAACAGCCAGAATTGACTAGAGACCAAGACAACAGCTCCAGAGAAAGTAGACTGTTCAGACATCAGGCCCCTCTCTGGATCCTACTAGTAACAACTATTTTTAATGAATCCTAATGAAGCTTACCTTCTAGGTGCCGCAAAGGTTTTAATAAAAGAGACTTTCTTAACTCCCCCCATAGAATAAGGAGAAATATGATGATGATGAGGTCGTTCTCCAGCTGTAGATTGGAGCCAGCTGTTATAGAGGTATTCTCTTGTAAAATCGGCAAAAAAAATCTTATGATACTACTTATTCTACTACTGTGTTGTGCATTGCATCTTCTTGCCTCCTATAAGAAAACAAATATTTAACAAATTCACTTTAACAATCTACTTGCCTTTTTGTGAAAGTTCATAAATGGGGTAGCATCCTACCAATAAACTAGAAAGGGCCCCCCAGAAGCTGACTCAAGGGCTGGCTTTCTAAGCAGAAAAGGGCGGGGGGAAAATACAAAGTTGGAGCCTAGTGGATTGGTTATTTCAAAGTTACTTTCTTGTTTATTGAAATTTTTATGTGTTTCATACATAATTCTTCAATCAATCTCAAGTGCCTTTATGCCCACTTCTCACTTGGCACCTCCTGCAGGTCTCTCTTCCCACCCCACTCCCAATCCCCAGAGTTCACACATTCTGTCATCTGTGCTAAGGTCCATTGCACCAAAATACTCTCCCCACACACTCCTCAGTGCCAACTCATCCCCTGTGTGTAGCCAGTTGTGGGACACTGTACTATTCCCATCTGGTGCAGAATAAGCTTCTTTTCTGAGTCGTGTCTGAGTTATTTGTCTCTAAATATAAGGATACTTCTTTTGTAGTTAGTAAGATGTTACCTTAGCCTAGTGATGTGTCAACCTTGAGAATTTTTCTAACATCTATGACCTCTCTGGTTGTGTCCATTTGGCTATGTTTACAATATCATACATGAGCTTCCTCCCACTGAATGGGCTTTAGGTCCAATTAGTTAGTAACTGATTTCCTCCAAGATAAAAGTGCTACTGTTGCATGGATGTGGTATGCTGTGCTGGTCATTGATGTGGATATCTAGCCTTTAGGCTGATGTTGAACCATTGATCGATGTTCCCCCTTAGTGGCTTGCATAGTGCTCTCCACAGCTATGAGAGCTAGCCTCCTGGGGAGGTGGCACCCAGGTCAGATCCAGCTCCATTGCTCAAGATCCAGTCTTCAAAGTAGGTCCTGCCTTCAGCAATAGGGTCTTACCTTCAAGTTCTGGGAGGGAATCAAGGGCTGTGGCAATAGCCTGTGAAGTTTTTGGAGTATCTTGGGCTACCCTGGCCAATGACTCACAGGAAGCTTTCTCCTGCCTGGTACTGTTTCTTGATAAGCAGCCTTCATCTTTGTATAAGGACTGATGTAGAGGTATGTGTAAGTTGTCAGTAGATTGTTAAACTAATATGATTTTCTCAGGTATTTTTTAACCCAGCAAGGCAGTATTTATCTCTCCTCTCTCCCTTTACCTGTCTAGCCCTCTTTCCATGTCTTGTCCATGTCTTCTACATTTAAAGTATCCCCATTTTTCTCTTGATATTGCTAGTCTTCTAAGATTAAAACAGAAAGGTCTTCTTTATCATGCCTACCTAAACAGTTTGGACCCTCTTCAGATGGTCATTGTGGGTCTCCTGTGATTATAAAGCTGGAGGGAATCCTAGAAGGAGTGGCTCCATTTGGAGTTGGTCTGCTCTCCTGGGATCAGTAGTTTCATCTAAATCATACAAGCTATACATTTTATTTAAGATATTTTATACTGTACATTTTATTTAAGATATTTCATCCAAATCATACAAGCTATACATTTTATTTAAGATATATATACACTACAATATTTTGTACTTAGGTATATTTATTTAACTAGAAGTAAATTCATCCAGGTACACTACAAAGTTGATATAGAAAACCTGATTTCATGGAAATGCAAGTTTGGATAGGACACAGTGAATGACTAGGTACCTTGTTTTCATGACAGCCATTCTCAAAGACGGTCAATTTAAATTCTCTTCTGGGGTGTGAAGGGAGACTATGATTCCTCATGGCTATTTTTTTAAATTTTCTGCACGTATGCAAAGATATGCATTCTGTAAAAAATATGCAATTAATTTCTTATACATTTAATAAAAGTTTTTCACATCATAACTAGAAAATTGATTGAAAATTTGCTTCTGCAACATGGTTTGCAATCCTATATTTTCCTTGAGAAGCTTTTGAACCTCACTTACACTTTTGCAGGATGATGGGGCATTACTCTATCTTATTCAAAGAGCTCTGATTTATATGGTAGACTTGTCAAACATTCCTCTATAGTTTTCTTACCATGCAGTATTCTTAATTCAGAAATACCTTGTTTCCCTTCTATTCTAGGTACAAAAGGCTATTGTATTTCTTTGGAACTAGGTAGGCATAGATATATGATTTAATTATGGCCAGTGAGCTGTGGAAGGATATGCTACGTGTTGTTTCTAAATTGTATCATTAATTTTTGCTACAAGAGCTTTCAATTCTGTTCTTTATCCAAGCTAGTACTGTGCATGGACAATGGGAATAAGTTTTCACCATCTGAAGTGAGGTGCCCACTTTCCCTGTGCACATGCAGACTGTTGAGGAAGAAGTGATTTGAGTAATTTTGCTACAGCATAAATTGACCTATCCTGATTAATGGGCATGCTGGTTCAAACATGTGGGAAGCACTGGCCCTATAACTCTAAATGTTGGCATGAAGTAGGGCACTGAGTGTGAACATGGAAAACCTGAATTGTGTGTACAGATGTGCTTACTACCTGTGCAGCCTGGAGAAGGTTAATAATTCAACTGAAGTATGTTGTGCTCTTACTGTGTCTTTGTCACTGCTTCTCTCTGGGACAGGAATTCTAGAGACTTGGACTAGGCTTTAATTTTGTGATTTGAACATGAAGTATTATTGTGTTATTTTGTGTCCTATAATTTTGCTTTGGGGGCTTATGACTGTTTCCCAGTATTGCCCAGTATTGCCTCAACTCTAAATTTCTTTTTGGCTACTCTTGTCTTTTGTAACATATATCACACAGTTAAGTGACTTTGGAAGAGGTTTGAATGGTGACATTAGAAAAACCTATAACCAGAGTTAGCAAATTATGTTTATTGAACTAAATGTCAACTTTATTGGACAATTCTTCATATATATATATATATATATATCTATGTGTGTGTGTGTATGTGTATGTGTATATGTGTGTATGTGTGTGTCTGTGTCTGTGTGTGGCTGTTTGTACTCTGACTGGTTAGTTTCAAAATATTTTGAAGGAAGGAAGAAAGGCTTATCTACATTCTCATACTTTACTGAAGAAGTTTGCTGATAAATATCTAGAAATACTTTCATTTTCTTCTGCTAGCTTTTTTTATCTTCTACTATCTTTATAATTAAGCAGCCCTTAACTGACATGTATTTTGCTAAAGTAATTAAATACTCCTAACCAAATCTAATAAATATCCCTCAGTCCTCATAAGAAGGCACCTGTGAAGGATGGATGACAAATCAGAATGGCCAGAAATAGATACAAGATAAAGAAGCTGCTGATTTTTAAATTTGTTTTCAGTTTTGAGATAAAACAACCTTAAGGTAATTGACACGGGAATATAAATTTATTAAATTAAATTTCATAATCAATATATAAATGCTATTAAAATGTCATTTTTAAGATAAGATAAAAGAATTTTAAATAAGAGGGAAGAGGAGTTCTAGCAGAATCAGTAGCAAAAGAAATATTGATTGTGAGGAAGTTCTGAACCTGCTAAAGGGAGGAGTTGGGGAAGAATTAACTTCTTAGAAAACATGTGAGAGTGGGAAGCCTAGACCCTGCTAAGTGTCAAAGCAAGAAGTCCAGGCTTTGTTGTGTAGTTAGGGGACAGACGTGAGCTTGCTGAGCTCATGGTGACTTACCCAGGTCTGTGTTTTATGGACATCAATCCTGTAAATGACTTATGTATTGACATATTGCAGTACAATAAAGCAGACTTCTTTGAACTAAATTCAATATTCAATAAAACTTCTGCACTTCTGTTGTACTTTTTCTTTGTTTGCAAATCTAGAGTAGGTCCCTTGAGAATAATCCTCTAAAAATATCAGTTTTCCTATATGAAAGAAAATCCCCAGTACTGGAAAATATATATGAGAAAATGTGCATTTCTTGGCTTAAATGTTTGCCTAATGTTGTTGTTTACCATATTTAATTAATACTCACATTGACATTACTACAATCATAAAGTAACCTAGTGCTAAACCATGTACTCATTAACAGAGGAACAGTATTCCAGTAAAACCTTTTTGTTTCCTTGGCTTTGGTCTTAGCCTGTGGTTTGGTTCCTTTCTTCAGTACCTTGCACCAATGGATGACAAATTTCTCCCCCTAGTGTAAATAAAACTTCCCTTCACATGTTCATAAACGCAGGTTAATATGATTATTTCATTTTGTAGAATGATCCTTCCAGAGTCCCCAGATACTTTGCTCTAACCAGGGAAGTTTGCTTTTTGGCTCTGCAACCCAGGCTGCCCAGGGTTTCCCTTGGCCTTCATTCCAGGATTGGTCCTCGCCTTGACCATGGCATCTCTGTTTTCCACCCTCCATGTCTTTTCCTCTTTGCTTTACAAGTTTCTTTTGATGGGACATTATCCAGTAAATTCCTGGCAAAAGAAAAATGGAAGATCAAGTCTTTTAATTGTCCAGCTTCTAAAGTGTTTTATTCTAATTTTAGTATTTGATACTAGCTTGAAAATAACTCAGAATTTGAAAGGAACAGTCCCAGAACCTTCTGACAACTGAGTTGTGGGTAAGATGTCAAATGACCTCTGATTCATCTTTCATTGACAACTTTCTCCCTTCTCTTGAATCCTTATCCCTCAGTAAGGGGTGGGGGGTACTGATAGCCTTTCAAATTTTAGTTGTTCTGATCATTCGAATTTTCGTTCTCTGATGACACATGATCATGAAGATATTTTCAATTGTTTCATGTGCTTATTGACATGCTGATTCAATTATTTGGACCACTTCCTTGAGTTTGTTTTTTATTATTGAGTTGGCAAACTTCTCTCTATAGCCTGGATATTTACTAGACATGTGTTTTGCTGCATGCATTATCATCAGTTTGGGCATACCTGTGTACTTTGTTCATGGTACCTTTCCTAAGCAGCTATGATTTAGAAGAAATATAACATTCATATTTTTTTCCTTTTATTTATTGTTTATGTTTCAGAGCTAACAACTTTGCTCTTCTATTGACTCAAACTTATACTGTTTTGCTTAAAATGTTTTACACTTATTAGTCAAATCTTTTTATAATTTCTTTACAATAAAAATTATAGGGATTTTTATCATTTTGTGTTTTCCTATATTACATATTACTTTTGATTTCCAGTTCAACTCTTTTGTGCTCAGGGAACATATTCCTGTGGTTCTGATCCTTCAAATCTCTCTTGACTTGCTGGAAAGCCCACCATAGGACCTGTCTTGGTGAAGAAACCAAGAGAGGAGTGGATATTCCATGGTTTTTTGAGTGCAATATTCTAGAACAAGTCAAGGTACTTAAAAGTTTTTCTCAGAATGGCTGTATTTTATTGATTTTCTTTATCTAGTTCAATTTGTGGTTGAAAGAGTGATGTTAAAAATGTTTCAACTCTGTACAATTGCTTCTCTCTGATTTGGACATTATTATCCCATGAATTTGAAGCTGTTAAGATAGAAAAGCCATTTATGAATATAGTCTTCCTAATGAGTGGTCCCTTTTAGTGTGAAATGTTTATCATTCTTGCCAACATCTGCAGTTCCTTCCTGATGGTCTCGATTTTGAACTGGCATCATTTCCCCACAACCTGAGTAATTCCCATGAACAGTTCTCAAGGGCCTGCCTGCTGCCACCATGCTCTATTTTCCTTATCTACTGCTGCTTTGACTTGGCCATCTTTGTTTTTGCTGGATATAGAATTTTGAGTTGACAGATTGTTTTCCCTCTTATTTCAGAATTCTAAATACACTGTAGTATTATCCTTTTCACCAATTTAGAATGTGTTATTTTCCTCTTGATGATTTCATTATTTTCTCTTTCTTATTATATCAGTGATTTTATTATACTGAACTAAAGTTTGGTTTATTTCTATTTTTCTAGCTTGGAATTTATTTATTGAAAATCTATTTAAAAAATCAAAATTCACATACAATAATCCAGTGTAAATTTAGGTACTTTTTAATATTTTATTTTAATTTTGTGTGTATAAATGTTTTGCCTGCCTGTACATAAGAACGTCACATGCATGCAATGTCTACAAAGAAAAGTGTGTCCAGTTCCCAGCTGGTCTGAAGCTCACTATATGGACCAAGCTGGTCTCTGCTTCCACAGTGCATAGGGAATAAGAGTCTGCAAAGTGTGAGTCCTTGGACAGGACTCCTATAGTAAGTTTAACCCACCCACGGATCAGGGGCCATTGTGGAAGACAGGGGCAGAAAGATTGTAAGAACCATAGGAGGAGGTAAATCACCATATGGAAATAGACTTACAGACTCCTGGGACCTCGCTCATATGAACCTACAGCAGTGGTGTCAGCATGCACAAGACCCATGCAAACTCAAGCAAACTAAAACCCAGTCTAGAACTGTGGAAATGGGCAGCAGATCCCAATCTACCAACTGATTACTGCTGGGTGAGGAAGAGCTGATCTTCTTTTTTTTTTTTTTTTATTAATTTTATTTATTTATTGTATGTGTATGAATGTACTGTCTGCATGCAAGTCTGTGCACCCGTGTCGTGCAACGCCGCGGAGGTCAGAAGAGGGTCTCGGATTCCCCTGGAACTGGAGTTCTCCTGGAATTGGAGTTTTAGACGGTTCTCGGCCACCATGTGGGTGCTGGGGATCGAACCCGGGTCCTCTGTAAGAGCGGTCGGCGCTCTTAACCGCTAGGCCATCTCTCCAGCCCTGAAGAGCTGATCTTCTTAATGGGAGGTAGTCTATATAGGCTGACTAGACCTCAGTGGATGAACTTGCACTGAGGGATGTCTGTGGAGGCTAACTTGACTACATAGGTCTTAAGGCAAATGACAGAATGAATGAAATCCAGTGGGGGATGGAGGACCTATGGAATGTACCAATTGAGGGGTGTGCTGGATAGACACACCTGGGTTGGGGAATTTCCTCTATTGGACTGCCTGTGGCCAAGTCTGTGGAGTATTGTTTCGATTGTTGAGCAATATGGGAGGGCCCAGCCCATTGTGTGTGGTGCCACTCCTGGACAGTTGTATATTGTATAAGAAAGCATAAGCTGGGTGTGGTGGTGCACGCCTTTAATGCCAGCACTTGGGAGGCAGAGGCAGGTGGATCTTTGTGAGTTCAAGTCCAGCCCGGTATACGGAGTGAGTTCCAGGCCAGCTGGGGCTACAGGGAGACCCTGTCTTGAAAAGACCAAAAAAAAAAAACAGGCTAAGCAGGGACAATGGGAGCAAGCCAGTAAGAAGCTGTCTTCCATGGCCTGTGCTTCAGCTCCTGCCTCCAGCTCCCTGCCCTGAGTTCCTACCTTAGGCTCCCTCAGTGATGAACTGTTACCCAGGAGATGAGAGCCAAATAAACTCTTTCCTCCCCAAGTTGGTTTTGGTCAGAGTGTTTTGTCACAGCATTAAATACAAACTAGAATGGGGGGGTATAAAGATGATTGCGATGGTCTGTATGAAATACAAAAAAATTCAAAAAACAATTTGCAAAAATTAAGAAAAAGAAAGTCCATAAATAAAATTATAACAAAAAAATTAAATCTGGAGGATGGGTTCTTCCAAATTTCATGCTCCCCCCAGTACTGGCCTATATTATTTACCCTCCATTATCTTTGGGCAATTGTTTTCTATAATTCATTCAGAATTTGTAGGGACTGTCTATAGATTATTCTGTCTGGTGTTAAGTTACATGAGTTCCACACTGAAAGTGGCATCCCAAGTCATTTCTTTCTAAGGTTCTCTGTTATTATCTGATTTGATTTCCTCTGATAATTTCCTCAGACATATTTACCTGGGAATCTGTTTCTTGCCAGAAGCTTTTCTTAAATGTCTCTGGTGCTCTTTGATCACTTTTTCAGCTTCAATGTGACAAGCAGACTGCAAGGTCTCCGCTGCTGGCCACAGCTCGCTCAACAGTGAGACTCTCTTAAGTGTAACCCTGCTCAGATTCACTGGTCATTGTGATAGGATGCTCTAAACTGTGCATGCATGTGAGGTGAGTACGTGGTCATCTCTCCTTATACAATGTTCATGCTTGAACTTCATTATCTTTCACAGTTGCAATTCACATAGACAAAGATCTTCAGGAAAGTTGTTTTGGTCTCAATGTCTTAGTTATAAATTATGTGTAGTCTCCTGTGTTTTGCTCATCTATTGAGTGAGTCAGATGCTTTGGTTTAAATATGAAAACCAAGAAACAATCAAGCAGAAATCCTTCAAGCCCTTTGATATTTTTCTGAGTGCTTCCTGATGGGCTAATGCTCTGATCACCTTTATTTTTCCTGGAACTCTCTTCCATCCTCAGCAAGAGGCTTCTTTCTCACAAGTCTTCTGTGTTGCAATCATATCAAACCATAACTGTAGTCTTTCACATTTCTTTGACTTTCTGCATAACAGCCCCTCTTCCTAGAATCCTTCCTTTTCCCTATGTTTAACTATAATGTCTACTGTCCCTTGGGATCTAGCAGACCTCCTTTGTGAATGCCTCTGCTTTATCGTATCCTTCTACTCTAACCTAAAATGGTGTATTCACCTCTAAAAATACTGATTGTTTCCTTCTAATAGCTGTTCTCTATGATTCCCTTACTAGCTTTTGAATATGATAAAGGCAGGGACTTACATATTTCATGAAATATCTTACCAACATAGAACATCTCTATTTACCACAAAATATATCTACACTAATAATATTCCACAGTGTATTTATGAAATAGTTATAAGGTTCCAATCCAACTAAATCCTTGTATTTTATTATGGAGTAGCACTTAGTTGAATGTGTGTGTGTGTGTGTGTGTGTGTGTGTGTGGTCTCATTAACATCCTGGGAAAGTACTGGCCAACCCTACTTTGTTGTCAAGTATTTAAAATTCTGTTATGGGGGCTGGAGAGATGGTCTAGCGGTTAAGAGCGCCGACCGCTCTTACGGAGGACCCGGGTTCAATCCCCAGCACCCACATGGTGGCCGAGAACCGTCTGAAACTCCAATTCCAGGAGAACTCCAGTTCCAGGGGAATCCGAGACCCACTTCTGACCTCCGCGGCATTGCATGACACGGGTGCACAAACTTGCATGCAGACAGTACATTCATACACATACAGAAATAAAAAAATAAATTCTGTTATGGAAGTATATGATCTAATTCAAAAACCCCAAATCCATCCATTACGGGTAGCATAGAATGAGAATCATGTGTCAGTTGTGCTAACATAATTTCTGTTGTGAAACTGAATATGAGAGTGGCTTCTGTAATGAATTTGCAAATGTGTGAACATATGTTGAAAAGTAGTATATTCGTGTGTGCAAGTATCATGAAGGAAAAATCTATCCAACAGTTTTCTAAGTATTATAGATTTTACTTAATGACAAAGGGAGAATAAATAGTTACGGTATATATATGCTCCTGTTTCAAGTAAGGAAGTGACACACTTTCAGTGTCTTGTATAGCAATAAGCTCCAATCTTTTTCTAGATCTTGATGTTACTAAACTTTTTGAAGCAGAGTCTAGCAGCTGTTGTGTGAATCTGCTGAAGCATTAGGAAAAAAATCTCCAAGTAAATTTAGTTCAGCATCTTGTAGAACTCTTCAGGGATTGCAAATAGATGCAGTCGGTCTTAGCTATAAGAAATTTGATGTGATAAAGAGGTACTATTACAAATATCATAAGATTGAAGTTTGCAATAACATCGGAGAGAGAGAAAGTATATGCAACTGAAATTATAAAGGAATGTGCCTTTATTTCAATGTCTGTAGTGTAAGTTTCATAACACTCAAATAAAAAATATGTCAGAAAATGAGCCTGCCATCCATTACTTTAGAATTCTTATACATTTTCACACTCTGTAAAGTAAAGAAAATGAAAATTTAACCATGGCAATGTTTTCTTAAACCAGATGGATCAAAGAAACAGGAACACTAAAAGGTAATTATACTAATTACTTCTTCCTGTTGATAGATCAAAGCAGGTGACATAAGCAACTTAAGGAAGGAAAGATGTACTTTGACTGACAGCTTCAGAGGGCTCCAGTCCATCATGGGAAGGAAGGTACGGTTGCGGCAGCAACTGCAGCCACCGAGGCAGGATGAAACTACCTGTTTATTCACATGGCAAGGACTGGAGGTAAAGAGTTCAGGCTGCAACCAGAAGCAGGTATAATTTTCAGTGGCATATCCCTAGTGAACAACTTCTTTCAGTTTGGCTGTACGATTCCAAAGAGTCTACAACCTCCCACAAAACATCTCCAGTTCAGCAGCAAGAATTCAAATACTTGCTGAACGCCAGACATGCTAGCACACACCTTTAATCCCAGAACTTGGAAAGCAGAGGCCGGTAGATTTCTGTGAGTGAGAACAAGGCCAGCTCGGTCTACATAGTCAGTTTCAAGCAGGTTGGGGCTATGAGAGACACTGTCCAAAAAAAAAAAACTTGCTGAAATTTCACAGTCAAACCATAACAATAATCAAAGCAGTACTATCATGCTAGAAGTTTACACTTGTGGATTTAAAAATTTAATAATATTTTATTTAAATTCTGAAGAAAACAGTCAATATTCTCACTGCAGAACATGTGCATGCTTGTAAACTTGTCCAGGGGTATATGATGAGAAACATAAGCCTATTTACTCATTCATAATTCCTGATATTTTTCCCTTGGAAGATCTGGCTCATTTGATTTGAGATGTCATCTATGAACCTGGCTTTATGATAAACTTCATCATCAGAGAAGTTTAAGAAAAACTGCAGGGGCCAGAGAGATAGCCTAGCAGTTAAGAGCACCGACTGCTCTTGCAGAGGACCTGGGTTCCATCCCCAGCACCCACATGATGACTGAGAACCGTCTTTAGCTCCAGTTCCAGGGGAATCTGATGCCCTCTTCTGACCTCCATGGCATTGCACGACAAGGGTGCACAAACCTACATGCAGACAGTACATTCATACACATACAGAAATAAATAAAATAAAAAAAGAAACACTGCAACTTGAGTGACTTAGTTACTTGTGTGTTGCTACAACAAAGTGCTGACTGTAGCAACTTAAGGGAGAAGGAGTTTATTCTGGATTACAGCCCCAAGCGAGTGTAGTCCATAATGGTGGGAAAGTATGAAGACAGGACCATTGAGCTGGATGGTCACATTGCATCAGCAGTCAGAAAGCAGAGGGAGAATATGAAGTGGAGTCCAGTGTGTACCTTAAGACCTACTTCCTTCGATGGATTTTCCACAAGTCTCCATCTTCTAAAGTTTCCACAAGGTTACCAAATAGTGCTACCACCTGGGGACCAAGTGTTTACACATATGAACATATGGGAGCATTTATCTTTCAATCCACAACAATGTGTCATCATTATAAATTAAATTAAGTGGATGCTCAGCATTTGCTTTTTTTAAAGCCAACTGTCATGGTTGGCTTCAGTTGTCAACTTGACAGGCCTGGAGAAGGTGACCCTAAGCTAGGTAATCGACGGCATTTCTCTATCTACACTCATGTCTGGGAAGCATTTTCTTGGTTGTTGAGTTATGAGGGAGGACCCAGTCCAATGTGGGTGGCACAGGTGGTTCCTGGTTGTAAAGAAGGTAGCTGAACACTGACTCATAGAGCAAGCCAACAAGCCTAGTCCCTCCCTGGTCTCCACTTCAGTTCCTGCCTCTAGGCATCTGCCCTGTTCCCTCAGTGATAGATTGTGACCTGGGTATAAACTGAAATAAACTTTTTTTTTCCCAAGTTGCTTTTGGTCATGGTATTTTATCACAACAATAAAAAGCAAACTAGAACCACCTGAAGTACAACACACATGGCTGCCAAATGCATTTCATTTTTGGACTTTAACAGTTGAAACCGGTCAATTATTTTCAAATGTGTGGGTTTGGAGATCTCAATGTTCCAGGAAACTGTCAAACTGTCTTCCCAACTTCCAACAACAATCTGTAAAACTCATTAAAATATCTTGCAGAACTAGATCTAGATGGTTTGAAGAATGGGTGATAGATAACAGAAAGACCATTGAAAAGTTCAAGACTTGTATTAGCTACTTACACATCACGGTATCAAAATGCTGGAAAGAACAGCTTTCCTGGAGGAAGTATTTGGCCCAAGATTTCAGAGTATTTGGACCATCCTGAAAAGGAGGGTGTGAAAGAGAAAAGGTGTCCACAGGATCACACCCAGGAAGCAGAGAGAGAGGGTAAGGACTCTATAGGAAAAGACCAGGAAAGTATATAGTTCCCTAAGGACATGCTCTCAGTAATCCACTTCTGCCATCTAAATCCACCTACTTCCTCTCACCTCTTCCTAACAATACCATCATGTTATGGATTTATGCAGGAATTAATAATTAGGTCTAGAAATACTATGGCAGACACACCAAGAGGTGACATCGTTCAATCCAGTGAAGTTGATAATGAAGATTAAACCATCACAAACTCCATTTAAAAAGATAACATAGAGACTGATGTAGTGACACACACCATTAATCCCAGCACTAGAATGGGGGGCAGGTGGATCTCTGTGAGATGGAAGCTAGCCTAGTCTACAGAGTAAGTTCCAGGCCAGCTGGTGCTACGGGGAGAATCTGCCTCAAACAAAACAAATAAGGATAATACAGTGAAGAACTATAGTAAATGTTGCTAGGGAATCAGGAAAGTCAAAGTGCTCCATTGCAACAAGGGACCAAGTTGACAATAGCAATACAACCTGTTATTCACAGACTTTGCTGGTAGTTGGGATATGGATCAGATGTTCTCAAGTTCTTGGTCTCATTAAAGAAGTTGAAATAAAGGCTCACACAGACTGTAAATGTACCAAACAGAAAAGAGCATAATACACTGCAAGGGGTAGTGGGTGGATAAGTCCGCTTAGAGGTGACATTCAGCATCTACTGCCACCTGAACCAACTGTTTGGGGCTTCCTTTACTCAGGTAAACAGAAGAAGGAGTTTGCTTTCTAGGGGCATAGTTTGGGTGGTTTTCTATTATGATTGACAGGATAAGTCCTTTCTTTACTGTGCTAGTCCATTATTCATTAGATTTTAATCATATGCATGCTAATTATGCATAGACAAAAGATATTAAATAGCAGATTCTTACTGAAAGTTCACTTAAGAACACAGTGTTGTCCTATTGCACGTACAGGAAAAAAACAGTGTGGGTTGAACTGGCCCTCTTTCCTGTGTACCTGGACACCTTGATAATATATTTGAATAGAAAATTTCCACATTCGATGATTGTGGGGGCAGGAAAAACTTATTCCATCTTTCAGAGAAAAGGATGTGCACAGCTCAGTGCCAGTGGGATTCTGGTGTTTCTAGAGGAATGTTGCACATTGTTTAGAGCAGGGTATGGGTGGATAGTATGTGAAGGTAAAGGATCTAGGCTACCATGTGCATAAGTAGAAGAGGCCTGGGGTGTGCATAACCCCAAATAAGTAGAGTCCCAGGATAGTAAACTATTCTCTATGCTTGTCTACCTCATTTTTTCCCAATAGATTTTTCTCCTCAATTCATCAGAGGAGCTCAAAGAAAGTCAACCTTCCTACAACCTCTTGATGCTGAATAGGAGTATAGAGCTAAATAGGGCAGAATGATTCTCCTATTCTGTCTCAAGAACTTGTTCTATGTCCTGGAACTTCATTAGAGAGCATCCATGAAATTTCTCAGGTTGCTGGTCCTGGAAAAACAGACGTTCCCTCTAGCCCACACTGTTGGTTCAGGTGGCAGCATTTGCTGAAGGCCACCTCTAAGTAGACTTATGCAGCTTCTTTCTTCCAGAATCCAACAAGCCCACTTATTGAGAAGAGGAGAGCCAAGCAGGAGGGCAGGTACATCAAAAGAAGAGTGTTGATGGTGCCCAGGTCTTTGAGAAGTTTGAGGGTTTCCATTGAATCCATTTCTTGAAATTATANATATATATCCTCTAGATTTATCACCACAAAAGGATTTACTTAATAGTCACAAGAATGTTAGTTCACACAAAGAAGTAGGCAATAAATAGTTACTTAGAGGGTCAAAGGCAGTCCCAAGATCAATTTTGGCTCTCATCCTATAATGTTAGTTCTCTACAATCAAAGTAGTTCTAGTCATCTTGTCAAATTCTTACCACACGTATGGTTTCTTTTCTGAGAACTTCAGTTCACAGTTCCCCATGTTGACCAAACATTTTATTTTGTGCATGTAGAGGTAAACTACTCTCTTTTAGCCTATATTTTTTAAATTTATTTATTTATTATTTTTTATGCGTATGAGTGTACTGTCTGCATGTAGGTTGGTGCACTGTGTGGTGCAATGCCACAGAGGTCAGAAGCGGGTGTCGGATTCCCCTGGAACTGGAGTTAAAGATGGTTCTTAGCTGCCATGTGGGTGCTGGGAATCAAACCCTGGTCCTCTGCAAGAGCAGTCGGTGCTCTTAACTGCTGAGCCATCTCTCCAGCCCCCTCTTTTAGCCTATATTGCTAAGAGACTCGCTCCCAGGATATGGTATAGATGAGGCTGAGTATGCAGCCTTCAGGAGAGAGGAAATGTTGGTAAATCCTCTAAGGAAGACATATTTGAATCATATCAAATCTATTAGCCATCATGACCTAAGTATTTTTTTCTTTTTTGTCTTTGTATCTGACACAGTATTTACATGAAACACATCATAAAAAGCACAACTTAGGTGGGGTGGTACATACCTTTAATCCCAGCACTTGGGAGGCAGAGGCAGGGGGATTTCTGTGAGTTCAAGGCCAGCCTGGTCTACAAAGTGAGTTCAGGCCAGCTTCGACTGCTGTCTCGAAAAAAAAAAATAATAATAATAACAACAACAACAACAACAACAAAAAACTAAAGAACTAAAGATAGCAGATGAAAGACTCAAACATATTAAACAATAAAATATCCCACACATGTATCATCATTCTCCTTAACCAAACAGATTGAATTTACTCCTGAATCTTCAGAATCTCTTTGAAACTGAAGACATGGATAAAGTAAGGCTTTGTTTAGGCAAAACAAATATGATTGAGTTAAGGGCATAGTATCACCTTATTTCAGGCTTTACTAAAATCAGATTAATTTTTTAATTTTAAAAATCTACAAGTGAAAATTCCAAATATTTTAGGCAACTTTTTAAATAAATTTTATTGAGTTTTTTACATATTTCATAGATGATTTTTCAATCAATTTTAATCACCTTTATACCTGCTTTTCCATTGACACCTTCCTGCACCACCCTGCCTTAGTCCACACATTCCATCATGTGTGTTAGGATGGATTGTGCCAAACTACTCTTCTCACCCACTCCTCAGTGCCAGCTCATCTCCTGAGCTCTAGTCAGCCTGTCTGTGGAGTCTTTTTCATAAAGAAGACCAATTCCTCCTCACCTGACCACCATCTGCTGCCAATATTTCTTTAGCAAAGACTGAATTCTGCTACCAATTTTTCTGCAGTTCTGTGCTGGGTTTTTGTTCAGCTGAGCTTGGATGAGTCTTGTGCATGCTGATACCAATGCTATAGGTTCATGTGAACAAAGTCCCAGGAGTTTGTAGGATTCATTTCCATTTGGTCTTGCGCTACTACCTCCCTGCCTCTTACAATCTTTCTGCCCCCTCTTCCGCAATGTTTCCTGAGCCCTGGGTGGGTGAAGCTGAATATGAGTAACCTGTCCATAGAACCACACTTTGTAGACTCTTTATCTCCATGGTTTGGCCATTTATGCCTTCTTGAGTTCCTGGTCTCCTGTTGTATGGGGGAGCTTCCTTAAGGAGAGTCAAGAGGTAATTAATGCCTTCTTGGGTTCTTGTTCTATGTTGCCTAGGACTTATGTGTAAAGATTGCATTGTAGATGTTTTGCCTAGCCATGGACAATTTATAGACCATGTCTGTGTGTGTGTGTCCAGTGGGTATCTGTACTATTCCCCTGGAACTGGAGTTAAAGACGGTTCTTAGCCACCATGTGGGTGCTGGGAATCGAACACGGGTCCTCTGCAAGAGCAGTCAGTGCTCTTAACCGTTGAGCCATCTCTCCAGC
>VZQC01006173.1:1367677-1413269 GCA_009823505.1 Rhizomys pruinosus | reverse complement strand
TGTCCTTTCCTTTTGCTCCCTCTTGTCCCAGTACCCACCTCATTGTCCTGCTTTTTCCCCTACATAAGGGCCCTTATCATTTACATGTTTGTCTTATTATGAAATCCCCTGAGTTTATAAACTTGTTTTAATGTGTTTATTTTACATATATATGTAATATATGTAATTTATTACACATATATTACATACATATTATTATATGTAATATATATGTGTGTCTGTGTGACTGTATGCCACATATGTACACGTGCCCACGTAGGAGTCATAGGATTCCCTGGAGATGGAGTTATAAGTGCTTATGAGTCTCCTGATATGGATGCTGGATTCAGGTCCTTGGGAGGAGTCATAAGTGCTCTGAACTGCTAAGTCATCTCCCCAGCCCCAACTTTACTCCTTATGTAGCCCTCTCTGACCCAGAACTGGTCCGGAACTATCTATGTAGACTGGGCTGGCCTGGAATTCACAGAGATCCACCTGCCTCTGCCTCCCCATGGCTAATGTGCCACCACAACTAGAAGACTGCTTTACAAACTTTAATTTCAGTTAAAACTCTTTGTATTAGAAACTAGATCTACTTAAGCAATCTCATTTTCTTATTTTCCATGTTAACTTGTTGAATATGTTTTTTAGTTCAATTTTGAGAAGTTCGGGGATTTTTAACTTGATCTAATATTTTTCTAATAATTTTTAATTGAAGCAATTATAATTTTAATTTTCTTTATTTTATTTTATTTTTTATTTTTAAGGGATTCTACAATATAATGACACAGTTGTTTGCAGATAACATTGATGTTACTCAGTATGTCATATCCTTTCACTTTAAGGTGCTATCATTGAAGTTAAGACATGTTTCTTGTAGACAGCATATAGATGGTTTCCAATCCATTCTCCCAATGTCTTTTGATTGGGGAGTTTAGTCCATTAATATTTAAGGTTATAACTGAAAGATGTGTGCTGCTTCCTTTCACCTTATTATCCATTTGCATTTCTGGTCTGGTTTCTACTTCTGCAGCTATGCTTCTATTAATTTCTCTTTCTAGGTGCCTAGGAATAGTTGCTCCTTTCTTCTGTCCTTTGAATTGCATCAGGTATTCCCTGAAGGGCTGGTTTTCTGGACAAGAATTCTTTCATCTTGTTTATGTCATGGAAGTTTTTCTCTCTCCTTCAATTATAATCAATATTTTTCCTGGGTATAGTAACCTGGATTGGAATCTATAGTCCTTTAACACTGGGAATGCTTTGCTCCATGTTCTTCTTGCTTTCATAGTTTGCACTGAGAATTCAGTTGTGATTCTGATAGGTTTCCCCTTATATGTAACTTGTTTTTCTCTTGTGGCTTTCAGAATTTTGTCTTTGTTTGGGGCATCTAACGTTTTAATTATTTGTATTGGTTTGTCTTTTTTTTTTTTAGTTTGGGGAAATTTTCATCTATTATTCTATTGAAGATCTGATCCATACCATTCTCTTGGCATTCTTCTCCTTCCTCTATTCCTATGATGCAGAGATTTAATCTGTTCATAGTGTCCCACAATTCATGGTTGTTCAACTTTTGTGTTGTTTTTTAACTTTTCATAATCTTTACTTGAGCTTTTTAGTTGTTCTGTGTTATCTTCCGGGTCTGATATTATTTATTCTGTTTCCTCCATTCTACTTCTGAGTCTTTTTACATTCCTTTCCTCTTGATAGGATGAGTGATTGATTTCCTTTTTCATTTCATCTTGTGATTTCTTTAGTATTTCCACTTCCTTTTGGAGCTTCTCAATCTCTTTCTGTAGCTCTTTGCTTCGCTGGTTGGTTTCCTTTTCGTTTTCAACATGAAATCTTTTCAGTGTTTCCACTTCCTTCTGGAGTTTTCCTTCTCTCTCTCTCTCTCTCTCTCTTTCTCTCTCTCTGATATCTCTCTCTCTCTCTCTCTCTCTCTCTCTCTCTCTCTCTCTCTCTCTCTCTCTCGGTCCTTCTTGAGTTTTCATTCTCTTTCCTTAGTTCTCTGACTTGTTCTTTATTCTTTGATTTCTTTGAATATGTCCGCAGTTGTTCCTCTAAGATCTGTGTCCTGAGCCATCCCCAGGTGGATCCCACTGTAGGAATCTCCCACAGGGTTGGTAGAGCTTGGTGTGGAATTATTATGCACCTTTCCTATGTTGTCCCTTCTTCGTGTCCCTGGCATGTGGGTTTCTCTTTGCCTGTATTCCAATGAGAATCCGAAATGCCTCTTAATTGTGTTGAAGGCTTGCTTTGCTTGCCACCTTCAGATGCCTTTGTTGTTTGTAATACTCTTTGCTTATAGAGTGTTAACTTGTCTAAGTTTTAGGCTTTCTATTGGAAGTCTGATTCACTCTTCCCTTTCTGTTCTGAAGGTTCTCCAAAGAATACACTTGCACTCTCCCTTGGCAATTCCAGTTGGGGGGGGGTGTATGCCTGTTTAACCTGTGCCCCAGTACTATGTGCTTCAGGTGGTCCTGGGAAATCCCTGATCTAAGATCTGTACACTCAAGTCTGTTTATCTTCTTATTAGCCTCATCTCCTCTTCAATCCCTTCCTCCTTCCTCACTCCCTCCCTCCCCTAACCTCCCTCTCCCCTCCCTCTCCTCCCTTTTTTGCTGTGTTTCCTTTTAATTTTTTTTTTTTTTTTTTATTATTATTTTTGTTTTCTTACTTATTTATTGTTTATGTATTTTTTATTTTGAGACAGGGTGTCCTCACCAGCCAAGCTGGCCTGCAGCTCGCCAGTGGCAACCAAGCTAGCCTTGACTCACAGAGACGCCGCCCTGCCTCAGCCTCCTAGACTGTTGGTGTTAAGCAACACTGCACTCTCACCAGGCCTTAAGTACGTTTTCCTTAGCCGCCATGTGGTGCTGGGGATGAACCCAGTTCCTCTGCAATACAGTCAGTGCTCTTAACCAAGCAGCCATCTCTCTCTCTAGCCCCATAGATAATATATTTATTTTTCTCCTGGCCATAGCAATTCTCATAATGACATATAATTTGTTGTGTTATTCTTTTTTATTTTAAACATTTTTTATGTTTTTTTTTTTTTTTTTGTTTTTCTGTCTCATCATTTTCCATTATTCAGATATTTCCGTTCCCTCCTCTCCCCCCCATCCGCTCCAGATCATGCTTCCTGCCATAACTGTCGCTGCAAGCTTTCTCTCAGGTTGCTTTCGTTTTTTTCATTTTGTTAGCTATAAGTGATAATCAGATACAAGACATCCTGCAGTAAAACCAATTTGCAGGACTGTTGTGCCCAAACCCAAACGCCCACCAGCCACCTACCAGTCGGGGGTGAGGGGTTGTATGTTTAATCAAGTTGATCAAATGAGTGTCCAGACTACATTGCTGTAGTTTCACCATTCACCCCAATCGCAGCCCTTACATTCTACCATGCCCCCTCTTCCGCAGATTGTTCCCTAGGCTTAGAAAAGGGGCACAGGTGGATGAGAAGCAAAACAGTCCACTCTCTCTGGAGCTGTTGTCTTGGACTCTGGTCAATTCTGGCTGTTTCCTTTCATGGGCTGACAGTTTGTCCAGGAATAACCTTTCAATCCTACTAATGAAGCACAAGCAATTAGATATATAGATATTTAAACAGCACTAATAGTTATGGTAGGTTACTTTGGTATAGACACATATGTTTGGATGATATGTTAATCCATGAATTACATTTTTTCCCTGTTAAATATGACAGGCTCTTACTGTGGCTTATAACATCTCCTAACCTGTAGAGGATGTAAGCTTGTGGCATCAGCCATGGGTTATTCCTCCAAGGAGAGAGCCAATAGCCAATTAGATTTGGGATGTACAGGCATATGGCTTCCTCTGCTGCACAGTATTTCCAGGCAGGTGAGGTGTAGCTGGTGCTGACGGTGGAGTCTTGCTTGACTCAAGGAGACCTGTATTTGCTTTATTGATTTAGTGGCCTTTGGTAACACTCTCTGGTGTTCCAGAGGCCATCTGTACACTTCCATGCGTGGTCTCAATACATCTTTCCCATGTTAACGTCAGGTCTTCGGCAGCAGGGCCTTATCGCCTCTCTTCTTGCAGATATCCCAGTTTAGAGGCAAGGAGCCTTTACATTTTGTGGGGCCTTGGATCCCCTGGCCAATATCTCCCTGGTAGAATAATCCATTGTTTTTAATCTTTTTGAGACAAGGTCTCTACCTGTAGCTCCAGCTTGCCTGGAACTCACAATGTAGACCCAGCTGGCCTTGAACTCACAAGAGATCTGCCTGCCTCTGCCTCCTGAGTGCTGGAATTAAAGTCATGTACCAGCATGCCAGACTTGCATCTAATTTTAATAATATACATGTCCAATTATACATAGGCATAATATGATAATAGAGAATTCTCCCTGAAATGTTACCAGAACACATAGGTTTGGTTTCCTGGATCTTTCCCACAACCACTTCAGGCTGCATAGACCCTTCTAGTCTTCATATACTGGGGTAACACTTGAATAGAAACTAGATAAATTTGATTGTTACTAAGTGTTGCAATACTGTTGTTCAGAGATGAGAGAAATTCTAGCTAATGCAGGTAGGAGTTCCAGGGCATTCTGGAATTTTGAGGTGCATTGTATGAAGAGGGGTATGTGTGCATAATATGTGCAGCAAAAGTACGAAGTTTCCAAGTGTTTTGTTACAGTGAGTGGTGGTGTACATAACTAGAACAACATGGGGACCCAGGGTACTAAGCACTGTTATTTGCCTGCCTCATTAACAAGACAGTGTTTCAGAAAAGTTTTGCTTTGCTGTGGAGATGGCTCAGTGGGTGAGTATTTCTCTATGCAAGAGGGGTAGAGTTGGAATCTGCAGCACCACATAAAGAGCTGGGCATGGGAGTGAATGCCTGTCAATCCAGTTTTGGTAAGGCAGAGACAGGTGGAGTCTGAGTTCTCTCTGGCCAGTCCAGAGTGCCAAATGGTGAGCTTCCAGTTCAGTGGGAGACCCTGTCTCTCAGTATGGCAGGGAAGAGCAGTAGAGGAAGACACCTGGCATTACACTCCAGTTCTCTCAAGTGCATGCACAGGGATGGGCCTCTGCACACGCTTGTAGCACATACATGCCACAGACACACAGCACACAAAACAAAAGAAAGCATACTTCTGGTGCTGGACAGATGGCCCAGTGCTTAAGAATGTGTTCTTCTCTGGAAGAGGATGCTACTGGTTCTTAGCATACACATTGGTAACACATAACTCCCTGTTAGTCCAGCTCCATATGATCTGATGCCCTCTTCTGGTCTCCATGGGTAATACACTCAATGTGCACATACCACCCCCTCCCATCTCCCCACACACACACAATTAAAAGTAAAATGAATCAGCTAGCCATGGTGGTTCTTGTCATAATCCTAGCACTCGGGAGTCAGAGGCAGACTGGTCTCTGAGTTTAAGGCCAGTCTATTCTACATTATGAGTTCAGGACATTCATGGTGACACAGGAAGCCTATTTCTTCTCTCTTTCTCTCTCTCTCTCTCTCTCTCTCTCTCTCTCTCTCTCTCTCTCTCTCTCTCTCTCGTCTTTTTGAGACAGGGTCTCCCTGTAGGCCCATCTGTCCTAGAACTCACTATGTAGAAGATCAGGCTGGCCTTGAACTCTCAGAGATCGGCCTGCCTCGGCCTCCTGAGTGCGGAATTAAAGGTGTGTTGCCAACCCACACCGGGGAGGAAGCCTATGGAAGAAAACTGAAAAAGAAAAGAATGAATCTGTAAAAAAGTTACAAATAAAAAGGTAATGATCATAGGTCACTTATTAGAGCACACACCTCATGTGTAAGAGGTTATCAGTGAAGTCCTAAGGACTTGAAAAACAACAAATAATCACATAATCCTATTGATCTATGATTGACTGACTGATTGAATGATTGATTTAAATTTTTGTTTTTTCATATTCTAATGCTTGAGAGGGTCCAATTCTTTCAACTTTTTTTTCCTTCAGTCTTTCAGTCTTAATATTGTATTTCCACTTCATTCATTCTGCTAATGAGCTTTTTTCTGTCATTTCAAATTGGCCTACTGAATTTTTGTGAAGTCCATCTTCATTTCAGCTTCATCTTTCTTCAATATTTTCTCATCTTCTGTAATGCACTTTCCTTTTTTTAATTTTGTTTATTTTTGTATATGAATGTTAATTGCCTGCATGTTATAAGTGCACCCATGTCATGCAGTGGTCCACAGAGTCCCAAGAAGATATCAGATTCCCCACCTGAACGGGAGTTATAGACAGTTGTTTAGCGTGCCATGGGGGTGCTGGGAATCAAACCCAGGTCCTCTGCAAGGGCAGTCATAGAGCCATCTCTCCAGCCCCTATTGATTGATTTTTAATTCTGTTGTCCATTTATTTATTGTTGGTGTCTTGGAAGGGATCATGGACCAAGCGCTAGCCTGTAATCATGTTACCAGTTTCCCCTGTTCTCCACCCTATTTCTTCACTTTACTTTTTCCCCCAGTACAGGGAACAGAGCATTTTAAGTGTATTGGACCCAAAAGGGGATAAACTGAGACTAGGATGAAAGCACGGAGATGCTCAGCTATAAGATACTGTTTAACAGAATGAGTCAGGAAGACTGTAAACTCATGCTGGCCTGGCTACACAGTCTCTCAAACAAACTAAAACAAGCCTAACAAAAGTCAATCCAGAAAGCTTATGCATGGCTTTGGAGAGATGGCCTAGTGGGTTTAAGAGTGCCGACTGCTCTTGCAGAGGACCCAGGTTCGATCCCCAGTACCCACATGGTGGCTGAGAACCAAAGCTTAACTTTAACCCAGTTCAGGTAATCTTACCCCCTCTCTTCCCTCCTCTGCATGCCACGACTGTGTGCACAAACTACCATGCAGACAGTACATTTGATACACAATATAAAAATAAAAACAATCTTTCTCCTTCGATCGGACACAGAGCAATCAGTGAGATAGATATTCTAATGCATGTGCATGACATATGGGAGAATTTGCTGTACACCACAGGAGGCTAGCATACGTGTGTGTGTGTGTGTGTTTGGTGTAGTGGGTGAGAGAGAGAGAGAGTAGAGGAGATTAGAGAGAGAGAAGAGAAAGGAGAGAACTCTAAGCTTTTTTTTTCTCTTAGAGACATGGTCTTGCCAATGTCACAACTAACAACAACTAAACAACAAAAGTAACAATAGCCCACTTCCTATTGATGGGATTTCAAAACCAGGAGCTGGGCTGCAGTGCTATTGGTGTAGCGCTTGCTTAGCATGCATGAGGCTCACAGGGGCATCCCTAGCTCTACATAATCCTGACTTGGGGGCACATGCCTTAAAGCCAGAACCTCAGTGGGAATCAGGTGGATCAGAAGTTCCAGTCATCCTTGTCTAACTTTTGTGTTCTGAATAAGACCTATATGAGACTGTCACTCCAAAAATCAAAACAAAACATAACAGAGTAATTTTTAAGTAAACATCATGAACTTGTAGCACCTGTTCAATTCCAACATTCATTGTGATGAGGTAAGGCCTGGATAGGGAAGCATGAAGGGATGCTTGCTGCCAAGCATGACATGGAGTTCAATTCCTTCCGAGGGCACCCACATAGTGAAAGAAGAGAACAGCCTTTTTCCCATCTGGTCAGCTGGGCATCCACTTGTGACAGCCTTACATGAAATAGTAATCAATTAGTAGCTAATTTAAATGAATGGGTATGGCCTGCCAAAATCCTGCAAGTGTTTGTGGACATAGTGCCATATGCACTACTAAAGAGGTTCTCCAACATCATGCACTGCAGAAAGCAGCCTGCTTCAGAAAACAGCACAGAACCAAAAAGGAAGGAAGGGAAGGAAGAAAGAAAGGAAGGAAGAAGGAAGAACGAAGGAAGGAAGGAAGGAAGGAAGGAAGGAAGGAAGTAAGGAAGGGAAGGAAGTAAGGAAAAGAAGGAATTTTGTTTGGTCTTTTTGAGGCCAGGGTCTCCCTTTTATCCCCAGGTGGCCGTGTAGAACAGGCTGGCCTTAATTNTCCCTCCCTCCCTCCCTCCCTCCCTTCCTTCCTTCCTTCCTTCAATCCTTCCTTTGCTGTCTTCCATTTTAATTGATAGAGTAGATAATATATTTTAAAGTTTTTCTTATTTATTTTTTATGTATTTATTTATTTTTGAGACAGGGTCTCCCCCCAGTCCCAGCTGGCCTGCAGCTCACCATACAGACCAAGCTAGCCTTGAACTCACAGAGCTCCACGTCCCTCTGCCTCCAGACTGCTGGGATCAAAGGCGTGTGCCTCCATGCCCAGCCTAAGACAGTTCTTAGCCGCCATGTGGGTGCTGGGGATTCAACCCAGGTTCTCTGCAAGAGCAGTCAGTGCTCTTAACCACTAAGCCATCTCTACAGCCCCTAGATAATATATTTATTTTTCCTCCTGGCCATAGCAATTCTCATAATGCATATAATTTTGTTTTTAATCTTTTTGAGACAAGGTCTTTACCTGTAGCCCCAGCTTGCCTGGAACTCACAATGTAGACCCAGCTGGCCTTGAACTCACAAGAGATCTGCCTGCCTCTGCCTCCTGAGTGCTGGAATTAAAGTCATGTACCACCATGCCAGGCTTGCATCTAATTTTAATAATATGCATGTCCAATTATCCATAGGCATAAGATGATAATAGAGAATTCTCCCTAAAATGTTACCAGAAGACATAGGTTTGGTCTCCTGGATCTTTCCCACAACCATTTCAGGCTGCATAGATCCTTCTAGTCTTCATATACTGGGGTAACCCTTGAACAGAAACTACATAAAATTGATTGTTACTAAGTGTTGCGATACTATTGTTCAGAGATGAGAGAACTTCTAGCTAATGCAGGTAGGGGTTCCAGGGCATTCTGGAGTTTCGAGGTGCATTGTATGTAGAGGGGTATGTGTGCATAGTATGTGCAGCAAAAGTACTAGGTTTCCAAGTGTTTTGTTACAGTGGGTGGTGGTGTACATAACTAGAACCACATGGGGATCCAGGGTACCAAGCACTGTTGTTTGCCTGCCTCATTAGCAAGACAGTGTTTCAGAAAAGTTTTGCTTTGCTGTGGAGATGCCTCAGTGGGTGAGTGTTTCTCTATGCAAGAGGGGTAGAGTTGGAATCTTCAGCACCTCATAAAGAGCTGGGCATGGGAGTGAATGCCTGTCAATCCAGTTTTGGTAAGGCAGAGACAGGTGGAGTCTGAGTGCTCTCTGGCCAGTCCAGACAGCCAAATGGTGAGCTTCCAGTTCAGTGGGAGACCCTGTCTCTCAGTATGGCAGAGAAGAGCAGTAGAGGAAGACACCTGGCATTCCACTCCAGTTTTCTCAAGTGCATACACAGGGATGGACCTCTGCACACGCTTGTAGCACATACATGCCACAGACACACAGCACACAAAACAAAAGAAAGCATACTTCTGATGCTGGACAGATGGCCCAGTGCTTAAGAATGTGTTCTTCTCTGGAAGAGGATGCTACTGGTTCTTACCATACACATTGGTAACACATAACTCCCTGTTAGTCCAGCTCCACATGATCTGATGCCCTCTTCTGGTCTCCATGGGTAATACACTCAATGTGCACATACCACCCCCTCCCATCTCCCCCCCCAACACACAATTAAAAGTAAAATGAATCAGCTGGCCATGGTGGTTCATGTCATAATCCTAGCACTCAGGAGTCAGAGGCAGACTGGTCTCTGAGTTTAAGGCCAGTCTATTCTACATTATGAGTTCAGGACATCCATGGTGACACAGGAAGCCTATTTCTTCTCTCTCTCTCTCTCTCTTTTGTCTTTTTGAGACAGGGTCTCCCTGTAGGCCCATCTGTCCTAGAACTCACTATGTAGAGCAGGCTGGCCTTGAACTCTCAGAGATATACCTGCCTCTGCCTCCTGAGTGCTGGGATTAAAGGTGTGTGCTACCACACCCGGGGGAGGAAGCATATTTCAAAAACTGAAAAAAGAAAATAAATGAATCTGTAAAAAATTTACAAATAAAAAGGTAATGATCATAGGTCACTTATTAGAGCACACACCTCATCTGTAAGAGGTTATCAGTGAAGTCCTAAGGACTTGAAAAACAACAAATAATCACATAATCCTATTGAGCTATGATTGACTGACTGATCAATTGATTAATTTAAATTTTGTTTTTTCATATTCTATGCTTGAGAGGTCCAATTCTTCAACTTCTTTCTTCAGTCTTAATATTCCATTTCCACTTCATTCATTCTGCTAATGAGGCTTTCTTCTGTCATTTCAAATCAAATTGGCCTATTGAATTTTTGAATTCCATCTTCATTTCAGCTTCAGCTTTCTTCAATATTTCTCTCTTCTGTGAATTCACTTTCCTTTTTTAAAATTTTTTATTTTTGTATATGAATGTATTGCCTGCATGTGTATAAGTGCACCCATGTCATGCAATGCCCACAGAGTCACAAGAAGATATCAGATTCCCCTGGAACTGGAGTTATAGACAGTTGTTAGCTGCCATGTAGGTGCTGGGAATCAAACCCAGGTCCTCTGCAAGGGCAGTCAGTACTCTTAACCATAGAACCATCTCTCCAGCCCCTATTGATTGATTTTTATCTGTGTCCATTTATTTATTTTGGTTCTGTGGATGGAATCCTGGATCAAGCACAAGCCTGGTAATCAATGTCTCCAACCCCATTTTTCTTCACTTTACTTTTTTCCCCCAATACAGGGAACAAAGCATTTTAAGTGTATCGGACCCAAAAGGGGATAAACTGAGACTAGGATGAAGGCATGGAGATGCTCAGCTATAAGATACTGTTTAACAGAATGAATCAGGAAGACTGTAAGCTCATGCTGGCCTGGCTACACAGTCTCTCAAAACAAACTTAAAACAAAGCCAAACAGCAATCATAAAGCTTTAGTGCATGGGCTGGAGCGTGTGGACTGCTCTTGCAGAGGACCCAGGTTCAATCCCCAGTACCCACATGGTGGCTGAGAACTGTCTTTAACTCCAATTCAGGGGAATCTGACACCTTCTTCTGACCTCCTTGGCATTTCACGACACGGTGCACAAACCTACATGCAGACAGTACATTTATACACATAGAAAAATAAAAAACAACTTTAGTGCACATAGAGCATGGGTGAGATGGAGATTCTAATGCATGTGCATGACATATGGGAGGATTTGCTGTACACCACAGGAGGCTAGCATACGTGTGTGTGTGTGTGTGTGTGTGTGTGTGTGTGAAGAGGAAAACTGAGAGAGATGAGACAAGGAGAAGGTAATACAGAAAGAAACAAAGAAAGACAAAGCAGAAGAGAAATATCGGGAAACTATCTCAACTTAGTTTGGTCACACGACATTACTTCCTCTCAAAATTTATTCTCACAGCTTAGAGACATGGTCTTAGACCAAAGTGTCACCGCCTAACCAAACAAAACCACCATCCGACAGACCATCCAAACACAACAACAAAAACGTAGAAAACCAAGCAAGTAGGCCCCCGTTGAATGTGATCCGATACCTGTGTAAATGCTGTGTAATTGATCACCATGCCCAGGCCGACTCTGGGCTGGCAAGCTCGCTATTCTGGTGGTAACGCGCTTGAATTAGCATGCATTGAGGCGCACAGGGGCAGCCTCTAGCCTCTCCATAATACGCAGCACCCCTTGAATCTGCGCCCGGGCCGCAGCTGCCTTAACCCAGAAGAAAGGAGCCAAGCCGCTAAGCCCCCCCCAGGAGGGAACCCCCACATCAGTGGGGACCCCAAACCGTGTGAATCAGAAGTTCCAGTCTCCTTGTCCATAAAATTTTGTGCTTTCTGATAAGGACCTATATGAGACGGTTCTCCAAAATCAAAAACCAAAAACGTACAGAAAAGTATTTGTTAAGCGCCTAAGGACCTGTCGATGAACGGTGTTCAACACGCCAGGGGAAAGCCTTTTCATGTCCACAACATTCATTGTGATGAGGGTAAGGCCCCGGTTCAGATAGGGAAGCATCGGAAGGGTGCTTGCTTCGCAAGACCCACCAAAGGACGAAAGATGGAGGTGTCAATATCCCTTGTCCTAACTCACCACAATAGTGAAGAAGAGAGAAGCAACCGCTTTCACATCTTTGTAGTCTGCATTGACTGGCGAATCCGAGCGGTTAGTAGGGAACAAGTTGCCGTTTACACCAGACATAAGTTAATTCAATTAGCTAATTCATTTGCTATTGTAAATATGAATATCAGCCCTTTTAAATTATATTGTTTTAATGTCACAGTTAAAGTTACCAATAAATATATTGAATAGCTAGGTGAAAAAGTGTTGTCGGCTAGGTGATTCATATATACATTTAGTCAAGTAGTCTTTTCGCAACATTCAGGTATAAATGCAGGCTTATCGTTTGGATACACCATTTCCCTAAAACAACAAAACCAAACACAACAAAACAAAAAAAAAAACAGACCAAACAAAAACACCAAAACGCCAAAAAACCATCAACAGAAATCAAAATTAAAACAGATAGATGCAATGTCTGTCTGCCATAACTTAACTAGATCCTGCAACGTTCTCTGATCTCTCTCACTATGTTTTTTTTTTATATTAATTATATAATGCTTCAGTATTTTTAGACGTCATACATTGATACTGCCATGAGTAACATAACAAAGTAAGCATCCGTCCTAGGCAACACCTAATCTGCAAAGGCTGTTATGTTTTGCGCTCCACAACAGACCAAGGGGCCACTGGCTGGAGAATAACTAACAGACCCCACCTATGGACCGGCTGGGTGGTGAAGCAAGTTGTTTTTCTTTCTTTTTTCAATGCAGAAGTTGAATTCAATTGAGGATGTCGCAGAGCTACATGTGCTGTAGTTGTCACAGGCTATCACCGGGGACGCGTAGTCACTTGACTCTGCAAATTCACGGCCGCAATCGGCGACAGCGACTTGTATAAAACTTCATAAGGACACATTCTAGACTATAGTGCTACACACAGGCCCCCAGGGAATCGTTTTGGCTTATGCAGCAGTTGTTCCCTAGGCTTAGAAAAAGGCACAGGTGGATGGAGATGTAAAACAGTCCACTCTCCTCTCCGGAGCTGTTATGGACTCTGGTCAATTCTGGCTGTTTCCTTTCATGAGCTGACAGTTTTGTCCAGGAATAACCTTTCGATCCTACATTGGTGAACGAAGCAATTAGATATATAGGTATTTAATGCACACTAATAGTTATGGTATGGTTACTTTAGCATAGACACATGTTTGGATATGTTAATCCATGAATTACAATTTTCCCCCCTGTTAAATTGAATGGGTCTTAGCTGTGGCTTCTATACATCTCCTACCTGTAGGGTATGCTTGTTGGCATCAGCCATGGGTTATTTCTTCCAAGGGGAGCCAAGGGCCAATTGATTTGGGTATACAGGCACATGGCTGCCCTGCGCGGCACCTAGTATTTCCAGGCAGGGTGAGGTGTAGCTGTGCTGACGGTGGAGTCTTGCTTGACTCAGGGAGACCCCAATATTGAGGCTCAATTAGCTAATTCAAATGATGGGTATGGCCTGCAAAATCCTGCAAGTTTGTGGTCAGTGAGTGCCATCGGACAACAAAAGAGTCTCCAACTTCCATGCAGAAGGGAACCTGCCATCAGAAACAGCAACAGAGACAAAAAGGAAGGAGGGGGAAACAGGGAAAGGAAGGAAGGAGGAAGGAAGGAGGAAGGAAGGAAGGAAGAAAGGAAAAAGGGATGTTTGGTTCTTTTCAAGCCAGGTCTCCCTTTAGTCCCAGGTGGCCTGTGTAGACCAGGTGGCTTTGAATTCAGAAGAGATTGCCTATCTCTGCCTCCCAAATGCTGGATTAAAGGTGTGCACAACCATGCCTGATTGAAAAAGGAAATTTTAAATTGACAAAACAGTTTACAATTAAAAATATTTCAGTGGCCACAAATATTTCCTTTTTTTTTTTTTTTTTGTCTTTTTGAGACAGGTCACCTTATATCACCAGCTGGCCTGGAACTCACTCTGTAGACCAGGCTGGCCTTGAACTCCCTGAGATCAACCTGCCTCTGCCTCCCTAGTTCTAAAGGTGGGTGCTAGGCTTAAAGATGGTTCTTAGCCATCATGTAGGTGCTAGAAATTGAATTGAACCCAGGTCCTCTGCAAGAGCAGTTGGTACTCTTAACCACTGAGCCATCTCTCCAGCCCCCACAAATATTCTTGGGTGTTACTGGGAGGCTGGGATAAGAGAAATTCCAGAAGTTTGAGGTTACCCTAAGTACCCAGGGCTGCTTTATCACACAAAATGCTAATTAAATTTTTACCCAGGCATTGTGGTACATTCCGGTAATCCCAAAACTGAGGACGTCGATGCTGCTGGAGAGCTGGAGTGCTGGAGATCTGGATCAGATTTTTTTTTTTTTTGTCTTTTTGATACAGGGTCTCCCTTTAATCCAAGCTGTATTGGAGCTTACTATGTAGGGCAGGCTGGCCTCGAACTCCTAGAGATCTGCCTGCCTCTGCCTCCTGAATGCTGGGACTAAAAGTGTGCACCACCCAGCCCAGTGGCTCAGAGATTAAGATCACTAGGTCTTTTTGCAGAGGACTTGGCTTCAGTTTCCAGCAACCACTCTTCAAACTAAGAAGCATCTAACTCCAGTTCCAGGGATCCGGGGCCCCCTTCTTGGCCTCTGTGGGCATTGCATGACATGGGTGCATGTATTTACATGGGGCAATACACTCATACACATAAAATTTTAAAAAGTGAGGTACTGGAGAGATGGCCCAGCGTTAAGGCACCGAACTTGCTCTTGCAAGAGGACCCAGTTGTTCGATTCCCAGCACCCACATGGTGACTAAGAATGTCCTTTAAAGCCAGGTGTGGTGTGCACAGCTTTAATTAATATTAATATCCGAACACTTGGGAGACAGAGGCAGGAACATCTCTGTGAGTTCAAGGCTAGCCTGGTCTACAGAGTGAGTCAAGCCAGCTGGGGCTATAGGGAGACCCGCCTCAAAATAAGTAAGTAAAATAATAAACAAATAAATATAAAATAAATAATAAAAGAAGTCAAAGCTATCACATCATCAGAGGCAAATTTATGTTGCCAAGAATTTGGCAAAAAAGTATTTTGGGGGGTGGGAGGTTCATGACTAATCTAATGATATAGGAATCTAAGACAGACAATCATTTTGAGGATTAAGCAGTCTGAGTAACAGTGAACTCTATCCTGATTTGACTATAGAATAAGAATGTGCCAAAAAGGGGACGGGGAATTGTCTTGGTTCCCCAGAAGGTAGATGCAGTTTAGAAAGAATCAGCTCAGCATACGACCTACAAGAGATGAAATCAAGAATGGGAGCTGAGCCAGCTCTGAGGAAACATTCCTATGATTCAGCATCTGGAGCAGTGCTCACAGGGTTAAGAGCACGACCTGCTCTTGCAGAGGTCTTGGGTTCAGTTCCTGGCAACTGCAGTGTGTCTAACAACAGTCCATAACTTCAGTTCCATGGGATCTAACAGTCTCTTCTGGGTTGTCTGGCCATTTCATGCATGTATTACCCTTACATACATGGAAGCAAAACACTCATACAATAAATTCGATTGAATTAAAACAAAAAGCATACAAGGATCTGAGGGAGAAGGATCGTCACAAGTTCAAATTCCTCTCTCACATACATAGAAAAATAGCAGGGGCATCAGCAAGGCTTTCTCCAACAATGTTAATGAAAGAGGAAATGAGAGGAGAATCATTGGCTATGATAAATTTAGCTTCCAATTTGTAGGAATGAACTGAAGAATGGAAAACATGTAGTCACAGCTTAGAGAAAGTCTAGGCAAGCACTCCACCAACTGAACTATGATTCCAGTCCTTCAAGCACCTTTTCAATACAGAGTTCCATTTTCTTTTCTTGAGAAAATACAGTATCTTCAGAAAGATAGAATTTGAATGGTAGTAGACTAAAATCTCACAGCCATATTTTCAGGTCTAAGACTGTGAGATGAAGCCTCTACCTGTCCTACACGCTGGACACTATAGCCATGAAACAACAAGGCTCAGTCATTGCTCATGAAGCGCGTCAATGAATGAGACCCTGGCTTCAATCCATCCCTGATTCCTGTTCTTGAGGATGGCACAGTGATGTAGCTAGTTCCCTGCACCTTTCAGGACTCTTTCGGTTTCTTTAGGAATCTCATCAGTGATCCCCTGGGGCTAGGGGACACGTGATTCCAGAGGTTCTTGGGAATTTCTGCACAGGTGAGGGTGGTGGCACACACCTGTAATTTCTGCACCTGGAAGGTGGAATCAGGAGCATCAGAATCTATGAGACACAGGTATGGGCCACCACATCCAGAAGACTGTCAAAGAAAAACAGGAACTGATCCAAGATGGACATCTGAAAAATAGGCCAGAGCCAAGCCTTCAATCCCAGCACTAGGGAGGCAGAGGTAGGTGGATCAGAGGCAGGTGGATCTTTGTGAGATCAAGGCTAGCCTGGTCTACACAGTGAATGCCAGACCACCTGGGGCTAAAGAGAGACAAAAATAAAACCAAACAGTCAAAACACACAGAAAAAGAAAAACGACCAAAAGAAAAAAATAGGCCTATTAAGGCTAAAGAAATTGCTCAGCAGGTAAATTTTCTTCTGTCAAGCCTGACACAAGGAGCTACATCCACAGAAACCACACAGTAGAACTAGAGAAGTGTCTGACCTCCCCATGTACAGCCTGGGAATATCCTCTACACGCAAATAAAGTATTTATATAAAAGAGGCCAGGCACAGTTTTGTGTCCTGGTGATAACTACTTTAGAGTCTGAAGCAGGAGATTCTCTAGGCATTTGAGATCAGCCTTGGGTATATTGTGAGCTCAGAAGAGCTTAGCTATTATAATATGATCATAAGCATACATACATATACATACACATACACATATATGTTTCATATTTTGTTATGTGCTAGGGAAGTGTTCCACCACTGAGTTATATTCTGGATCATGAAATTGTTAAAGTCTTCTATTTTATTAAGACAGGATTTCCATGCTATTCTGGAACTCACTATTGCTTGAGGGGCTTGAGAAAAACATTATTTCATTGCTCTTTAAACACAAAAATCTGACCGAGATGTTTTAAGGACTTTTTACAAGTCAAAAAAGAGAAAAAATCCATGCTCCTTATATATTTAAAACCTTTATTGATTTTTCCAATTTCTGGAAGTTCACATCTCTACGACCTTCCCTAAATTACTCTAGTACAGGCCATAACTATACTAAATTGAATATTATTCAAAAACTTTGTGCATAAACAAAAGGGAAGATAGTTAGGATTAACTATTCAGGAGGAAATTATAATTTAAAACTTTTAAAAACAACTTATAATTTTAATTTTAGAATTGTTCCTCTTACCACGTCCTCAACATCTGCTGGAAAATCTTTAAAAATAAGTATTTTAAAAAGTTTCTGGGAAAAAAATAAAAATAAGTATTACCAGCCGGGCATGGTGGCACACGCCTTTAATCCCAGCACTTGGCAGGCAGAGGCAAGCAGATCTCTGTGAGTTCAAGGCCAGCTTGGTCTACAGAGTGAGCTCCAGTCCCAGCTGGGATTAAAGGGTGACCTTGTTTCAAAAATACAAAAAAAAGTTGATAAGCTTTTAAAATAAGTATTATTTGGCTGTAGATATGATTCAGGGGTTAAGAGCACTGACTACTCTTGCAGAGGACCCCAGTTTGATTCCCAACAGCCACGTGGTGGCTAAGAACTGTCTTTAAGCCAGGTATGGTTGCCCACACCTTTAATCCCAGCACTTGGGAAGCAAAGGCAAGTGGATCTCTGTGAGCTCAAGGCCAGCCTGATCTACAGAGTGAATTCCAAGCCAGCTGATGGTATAGGGAGACCCTGTTTCAAAAAATAATAAGTATTATCAAAATCCATGACTTTATGTAAAATAAATTGCTAAGGACCAAGTATTCACTGCATCTAGTTTCTCTCATTACTTAGAGCTGAGGCTCTGCTTCTGTCCAAGGAGGTCAGAAAATGGAACCAGATCCCTTGGATTTGAGTTATAGACAGTTGATAGCAGCCCTGTGGGTGTTGATAGGCAAAACTGGGTGAGTGCTCCTAACTGCTGAGCCATGTCCTCAGACCCTGAGAGGAGGATCATACCTGGGAGGCCAGCCTGGAAACTGAATGCGAGGCTCTCTCAGAATAAAGTGAGAAGACATTAGGAGTCCTGGGAACACAGACCAGTGCTATGGTGCTTGCTTTCCATTTATGGGGCTGAGGATTTCACCCCAATGTGAGAAAACAGAGGTTAAAACATAAAAGAAGGTACAGCTGCCAACTTGGGTAGATTCCTTGCCTGGCCTGAGAGAGGATCTGGGTTGCATTCTCAGTACAAAACAAGCAAACACACACACAAAGCTGTGTCTCCTGAACTGCTGCTGTCTCTCCTTTTGCATTCATTTATTCTCTTTGGAGTTCTCAGGAATGAACCTAGAGCCAGGTACTTGCTGCATGAGTCCTTTCCACAGAGCTGCATCCCCAGACCTGTGAGAATAATTGTTATTGGAGGCTGGACAGCTTTCTTAAGAGTTCATACCTCTTCCTGACTGACAGAGACTCCAGTTCCAAGGCCACATTGGGCTACTCACAACCTCCTGTACGTCCAGCCACAGGGAATCCCAGTCCCTCTTCAGATCACAGTGGGCACCCTCACACATGTGGCATAAATTCACACAGACACACAGACACTCCATAAAATATTGTTTCTATTTTGGGACAAGTTCTTGCTCCACTGCCTAGACTGCATGTGGACTTTTCTATACATGAGTCAGGTCGTGAAGTTGCAATCCTCCTGCCTCAGCATCTTAAAAGTGAAGGAGAGGAGCTTACTCTCTTTTACATTTCCCTGTTCCTCTGATGATGCTTTAGATCTGATTTAGTTTCAAGGTGTCTGGGAAAATGAGCCATGTAGGAATGACCCTGACTGTAAAGGAAGGACTGCAGGTGATTTCTACCATGTGCTACGGACACAGTGTCCCACACTGGCTTAGCTCCATTTTTTATTTCAGATTCTTTATCCAATGTGCTGGGCTGAAATTTTCTGAAAGACCTTCTAACTTCCAGAGAACCAAGGACAGCCCTTCCCAGCAAGATTATAAAATTTACTTTTGACACAGAAGTCCTCACACAGCTCAGACTGGCTTTAAATTCACTATGTAGATGATGATGACATTGAACTTCTCATCCTCATGCCTCTGCATCTTCATTTCTTAGATCACAGGCATGTCCCAACATGTCTGTCCCAAGTAGTGATGGACGTAGAACCCAAGGCTTCTGCATGCTAGGCAAGCACTCTGCCATATCAGCTGCACCCTCAGCACCCCTGCACAATGGTAATAGACTCTAGTCACCATCTCACCTCAGCCTTCTGAGTATCTGCCACAGTGGACACTGACAGAGCATCCAGCTCAGCTCTTGATGCAAAGCAAATTTCTGACTGTGGCAAAATTTTTGAAACATGGCCCTGTGACAAGGACATTTCAGATTCCTAACATCAGGAACAGAGTAAAGCTCTTGCAGACTCACACTTCCAACAATGTTTGGGATGTGTGAAAAGAATTTAGTCATGGGGCTGGAGATATGGCTCAGCAGTTAGGAGCTCATTGCTCTTTCAGAGGACCTAGGTTTGAATCCCAGCACCCACATGGCGGCTAAGAACTGCCTTTAAGCCAGGCGTGGTGGCCCACACCTTTAATCTTAGCCCTTTTGGTAGCCAGAGGCAGGGGGATCTGTGTAAGTTCAAGGCCAGCCTGGTCTACATAGTGAGTTCCAGGTCAGCTGTCTCAAAAAGACAACAAACAACCAAACAAACAAACAAAAAAGAATTTAGTCATGTGAGGTGAAAAGGGAAATCCTTGCAGGGGAATGCAGAAAGATTGCTGAGTGTTTCAGTTCTGAACTAAGTTACCATGCAAGATCCTGGCACCAAAAGAATTAAAACACAGTGATGAGCTTTGTGGCACACACATTTAATCTAAGCACTTGTGGGAGAGAGGAGGACTGATCTCTGTGAGTTCAAAGCCAGCCTGTTCTACAGAACAAGTTCCAGGCCAGCTGGGGCTACAGGGAGACCTATCTCAAAAAGACAAAAAAAAAAAAATGAAAACACATAACAAGTACATAGAAAATAATAAAAGATGGGATTTGAGAGATGGCCTAGCGGTTAAAGACGCCGACGCTCTTACGAGGACCCGGGTTTCGATCCCCAGCACCCACATGGCGGCCAGAACCGTCTGAAACTCCAATTCCAGGAGAACTCCAGTTCCAGGGGAATCTAACCCTCTCTGGACCTCTCGTCGGCATTGCACACAGGTGCACAAACCTGCATGCAGACAGTACATTCATACACATACAAAAATAAATAAAATTAAAAAAAATAATAAATAAATAAATAAATAAAATCTTTTTCAGTAAATGCCTAAACAGAACCTTGGCTTTCACCCTACTCTATGTTGTTTTCTTTTGGTCAGGCTTTGTTTTGTTGCTTTGTTCTCTCTCTCTCTGTCTCTCTCTCTCTGCCTCTCTCTCTCTCTCTCTCTCTCTCTCTCTCTCTCTCTCAGTATGTATTTCGTGTGTGTGTGTGTGTGTGTGTGTGTGTGTGTGTTCATTTTCTTTTGTTTTCACATACTCAGCTCATGGAATTCAGACTCAATCTGTCTACATTAATAAAAACTTCCAAATGGGATCAACTGGGTGGAGTCTCAGACGTCCAATCAAATAACAGATTGTGGTTTGGAGGTGGAATTGCAAAAGGGGAAGGTATGGGTGGAAAGGTGCATATAAGGTTCAGAGAAGCCAGAAATAAGAGTCTTGGAGCCTGCAGTCCTTGGTGGCTCTGCTGGGATCCTGGGAGCTGAATTCCACAGCCAGAACTGGGAACTAATAACTGCACCGAGACACTTCAACTGGTTCAGGTAGATTACACATAGGCTGGCACTACACATTTGATTATTGTCTCACATGACCTATTGATGGCATTGGTTTTGACTGAAACTACGGTGTAAAATTAAATTCAAATACCTTTGTTTTCAGCAATAAGTAACTTGCTAACCAATGACCCCCATTTCATAGTTCCCCTGTAGACTTTGCCAGGCAGGGTCGATCCAGGGAAAGGAGGATATGGGTAGGTTGGACATGTAAAACTTCCACTGCCTTTGTTTAGGACTTGAAAGGTCCTAAAAAAGCTTTAGATCCCTGGGGATCCCTTACCAGTGGGAGCGGGATGGAGAGGAAGCGAGGATGGAACAGGATGGAGAATGGTGCACATTTGGCTCATTGTGGGCCTATGACAGACTCCCACTGTTGACAGAGAAGTAACCCCAAAACATACTCTTTCCACATGATAGTTTTGAGACAGGAGATTCACCATGAGCTTCCAGGCCCCACCCACACTCCTGGAGCTGGCAAGGCAGAGGCTGCTGAAGGCCTCAGTCTCAAGGGCATCTCTTCTCTTCAGCAGCTTCCCAAGGAGCTCGTCCCACCTTTGTTCATGGAAGCCTTCACTGGCAGACAAATAAAGGTCCTGAGTGAGATGGTGGCAGCCTGGCCCTTCCCCTGCCTCCCTGTGGGGACCCTGATGAAGACACCTGACCTGGAGATGTTGAAGGCTGTGTTGGATGGAGTAGATAAGTTGATGATGCACAAGGTTCACCAGAGGTAAGCAAGGACCTAGTAGTTTAGAATGGAGGATGCTGGGGTGAAGGGAAGAGACACTGTGGTTGGGGAGAAGCTGCTCAAATGTGGATGAGAGATTTCTGGTGGCCTCATCTTGGAGCATTGCAGAAGACTTCAACCTTGCTGAGCTGCATTGAGAAACCACAGTCCAGTGTGGAGGAGAGAGTCCAGGAGATGTTGTCTGGGCCTCTCCCCAGGGGCTAAAGTGGGACCAGGTAGATGTCAAGAGGGAAGGGAGGCAGAGGTCTATGGATGCAGCTCAGGATGAGCCCTTGCCTAGCATGCATGAGGTCCTGTGTTGAATACTCAACACTGAAGGACATAAAGATTTAGAAGACAAAGAGAAGAACAGGGACAAGGTGGCATTTGAGATGAAGAATAAAAATGGACTGTGTGCTGGGTCTCATCTTGTTCTGAGTCTTCCTTCTGTTTTACCCACAGGAGCGGCAAGCTTCAAGTACTTGATTTGCGGCATGTGCAGCACACATTCTGGAACACGTGGGCTGGAATGGATGCTGGCTGCTCAGCAGAGGTTGTGAGCGAGAAGCAAGTCATGGGGGATCTTCATAGATATGTTCTGCACAGGCGGCTCAAGGGGCTGGCTGACCTTTCCTTCAGGGTCCAACTCAGCACATACCAAACATACTTGTTGCAGTGGGCAGAGCAGAGAAAAAGTTTCCTACAGCTGTGCTGTCCAAAGATGTACATTTCTTCACTGTCTGTAGAGACTATTGGGAATGTACTGAATATCTTCCAGCCAGAATACATAGAGGAGTTGGACCTGTTTGCAGGGTGGAGTCTGTCTATCTTGGCACAGTTTTCACCATACCTGGGCCACATGAGGAATCTTCGAAAACTCTTCTTATGACAGACCCACCAGAATACCTTTAACGTTGAAAACAGTACTGCTGACTTAGAGGAAAAGTGTGTCACCAAGTTCATTTCTCAGTTTGCACAATTCAACAGTCTCCAGCATCTCTACATGAATGGTTTATACTTTCTCAGTGACCACATGACACAACTGTTCAGGTAAGTAAGGATGGAGAGCTGTGTCTATAGACCAGAGCAAACATTTCTATTTAAATGAAAGACGAGTAGGCACCTTGCCTACGTCATCAGGCACTTTTGAATAGACAGTGAGATAGCCATTAGAATGTTTAAGCATGTACTACATAAGCATTGTCTTGATGCCATATTAACCACATCAGTGTGTCACATGCTACATGTGAGTGGGGAACATGTAAGGTAGAAGTCTGGATGTATGGGTCAGATGTAGTGAGGGGTGCTGTGACTTCTTGGTGGATTCCTGTCTAATCTAAAGGGTAAGAAATAAGAGAGACAGGAAAACACTAGGCCAGGTCAGCTGTGTGCTTAGCAACTGTGTGCAAAGACACCATTGTGCCTATCAGTTCTCATGTGATGGGAATACATATGAGTGGTAAAGGTGAGGGGCATTGTGATAAGGGACAAAGGTTGTCTTGGGAGACTGGGGACCAATGAGTTCCTGTTGGAGATTTCTGATGATGCTGAGTTGTTCTTCCAGTGTGTTCTCTTCTAGGCTTATGTGGCCAGCACTGGTTTTCTGCTTGACCCGAGGCCATGAGATTCAGAGCTCTGAACCAAATCAGTCCAACATGTGTGGGGTCTCAGCTTTCTATTGCTGTGATAAAAACAGTGACCAATAGGAACCTGTGCAGAAATGAGTTTATCTGGTTTACTACAGCTCACAGTCTTTCACCAAAGGAAGCAGGAACTTAGATCAGGAACCTGGAGCATATCATAGAGCCACATGCTGCTTACTGGCTTGTTCCTTTGGCCCATGCTGAGCCTGCTTTCTTATGCATCTCATGTCCATCTACCCTGGGGTGGCACCACCTGCAGTGGGCTGGGACCTCCCCATCACTCCACAATCAAAAGGCCCCTCAGATGTGGTCACAGGCAAATCCAGTGGAGGAAGTTCCTCACTTGAGGTTTACCTCCACCCGGGAGTGTCAGGTTGACAACTGAGGTTATCCAGCACAGTTGGTAATGACATTACTGCAAAGGTTCAACTGGAGTGTAGAGACTGTAATATGCAACATTGTTGGTGTTGAACTTAGTCATGGTCAGACTCCCCTTGGGACATGTAGTCCTCTCTAACTCACTGTCAGTCCAAGCACTATGCTCTCTACTACCATTTGTGTTAAAAACCCTCTTCTCTCCACAGCTGTCTGAAGACCTCCTTGGAGACCCTCTCCATCTCTCGCTGCCGTCTTTCACAGTCTGACTTGAATTCCCTGTGCCAGTGTCAGAGCCTCCGTCAGCTCAAGCACCTGAGTATGAGAAGTGTGGAAATCTTCGGATTATATCTTATGAATCTGGGAGTTTTTCTGGAGAACATTGCAGACACCCTGCAGACCCTGGATTTAGAGCAATGCTGGATGCAGGACTCTCAGCTCAGTACTCTTCTGCCTGCCCTCAGCCAATGCTCCCAGCTCACAAGTGTCAATCTCTATGACAATGACATCTCCATGGCCCTCATGATAGACCTTTTTCACCATACAGCCAACTTAAGCCAGTTGACCCAGGAGCTGTATCCTGCTCCCCAGGAGTGCTACAGCATCATGAATCATGTCATCCCAGAGGTGTTTACAGAAATCTGTCACCAGCTCATGGATGCTCTGAGAGCTGTGAGGCAGCCTAAGACTGTCTCCTTCACTACCAAAGTGTGCCTTGAGTGTTTTTCCTACTACATCTATGAGGTAGAGATCAGATTTTGTCGCCATTGCCCATGAATAGGGAAATTGTGGCTACTCAGAAATTGGGGCCTAGGGACTGGCCTGATACAGAGGGGACCCAGGTGATGAATGAAGTGGACTCAGATGACAGTGGCTGAGGTGGGCATAAAGAGCAATGGGACCACGACAATGTTAACTTCAATTCTGAATTTCTACATGTGGATTCTAAGTCAGAGAAGGAACTACACATTTCTCAATGGTACTCCTGGAAGTTCTGCTTAACGAGGAGCTACCTTAGAATGGTTGTTGTAATGTAATGTATGACCCAGAGATCCTGGTTGCTCAGCCTCTGGTGTATGCTTCAGTCATTGACCTACTTAGTTGGTTTCCAGGTTCAAGGTCAGGAATATTCTATGATTTTAAGAGAATAAAGACAATACACTGTTTTAACAGTGAGTCTGAAACTCAAGAACTCTCTGCATTCAAATAATTTAGAGTCATAACCATGTTCCCTTTGCTGAGGACCAGGTGTCTGTTAGTTCTCACTTGTGTGGCTGCTCCATGGCTTATGTGCAGAGAATTGTCAAACATGAGCAATGCAGACCTGCTCTCCTGTGAAGGAGGTATTGGGAAAATGGCTGGATTATAGCCCAGGATACTCTGGCTAGGAGGCTGTATGGATACATGAAGTATAGCCGAAGCAGGAGACAAGACAACATGGAGCAAAGGGAATAGGTTTAGCAACACACTTTCTTTTCCCTGTAACTCACTGTTTAGGCCACGCTGGCCTTGGACTCAGAGATCCACCTGCCTCTGTCCCCTGAGTGCTGGGATTAAAAGCATGTTCCACCACACATGACCGGACTTGAATTCTTGATCCTTTTGTCCATTCTTGAGTGTTGAACTACTGACAACAGGTGGGTCACATTCTTTTGGCACCCAAATGCCTCCAAGTGATGGGTAATTGTCCCTGTCCTCACCTAAATGACTGTGTGGGATAGCTCTTGTCCGGGTAATACACTTGGGAAAATAACCTCAAAGTGGGGTATTTCCTCCATCAGACTGGCATGTGCAAATGTCTCTGAGACACTTTCTTGACTATTGAGTGATGTGGAGGACCACTGTGGGTGGTGCCACCTCTGAGCATGTGGGCCTGGGTTGT
This sequence comes from Rhizomys pruinosus, assembly GCA_009823505.1. Lineage (NCBI taxonomy): Eukaryota > Metazoa > Chordata > Mammalia > Rodentia > Spalacidae > Rhizomys > Rhizomys pruinosus. The sequence goes on along the minus strand of VZQC01006173.1, from coordinate 1,387,735 downwards.
ACCAGAAAGCAGTTGACCACAGGCCAGCTGGACAGTCCAGTAAGTCCTGCCCTGGCTCCCTACATGATGAACTGTATAAGCTGTAAGTGAAGTAAATCTTTTCCTCCCCAACATGTTTCTGGTTCAGCTTTTATGCTAGACACAGAATCCACACTAGAACATATTGCCTATCCCTAACAACTGACTCCTTCCAGCAAATTGTCCTCTGTCCTCCACACAAGGCCTCTGGCATGAGACCCCTCACCCATACACACAGGCCGAGGCCCAAAGACAAAGGATAAATACATAAAGAAAAAATAAACTCAGCCTGGAAATAGCTCAGTGGTAGAGAGCTTGTGTAGCATGTAACAGGCTTGGATTCAATCACCAGGTCTACTAACATAAAATAATAAATATATTTCCAGGAGGGCTGGGAGATAGCTCAGTGGTTAAGGACACTTGCTGTTTTGAAGAGGACCTATGTTCCATTCTAAATAAAAAATTCCAAATATTTCAAGCCAATGGAGGGATTGTCAATGGTTAAGAGCAGAGAAAGGGTTCAGTTTCCAGCACCCATGGTCACTAATAGCCCTCCATAACTCTAGTTCTGGGGAATTTGACATTTTCTGTTCTCCACAGACATCCCATGACACAGGAGCATTTACACACATGCAGGCAATACACTCATGCACATAAAATAAGATAGATAGTATACAAACAAATTATTTCCAATGTATAATATTTATATACCATGTACATTAATACAAATTCCATTATAGCACAGACCCATAATCCCAGAACTAGGGAGCGGGTCCCAGAAAGACTAGAAATCCCAGTACATCCTTAGCTCTAATGAGTTTCTAGCTAGCTTTGATAGAAGAGATTCTGCCTCCTAACACCAAAAACATGAACCAACATAGGAGAAAAATTATATTTGAAAACCAGTCAGGTCATCATATGCCTGTGATCTGTCCATTCTGGAGTGTGGGCTCAGGTTGGCAAGGTTGGCTCCAGACTGAAATGTAGAAAGTTAAAGGTCAGTGTGAGCAAGGATTGTGGCAGAGTTGCTGGGATGAAGCTTGGTTGGGAGAATGCTGCCCAGAAGTTCAGGAAGTTCAGTCAGCAGCACTGAATGTGCTGGGCATGGTGAGGCACGCCTGCAGTCCCAGAGCTCAAGTGTTAAAGGCAGGAGCATCAGTAAGTGGATTTTGTAAACTGCCACTTTGCTACAAAGTATTGATCATTTCTAGCTTTATTCTGGTAGAAATATTGGGGTCTCTTATGCATAATATCATATCCTCTGCAAATAGGGATAACATGACCTCTTCTTTTCCAAGTACGACTCCTTTAATTTCCTTTTTGTCTCCTATAGAGATAGGATCTCATAGAAGAACACTGATGGCTCAAAGATGCTTTGCAGCACCAGGTCCTTTCTGCACTACCATTCTCCAGAGCAGGAGGCAGGGATGGACTCACCCATAACAGTCAGATCCTGATGGCTCACTCTGTGAGGACTGCTAATTCAGTAGACACTTGGTTCAACCATCCAGCATAGAAGGGCCACAAATGCAAGGCTCCTTACACAGTATCCATCCCCAACCAGACAATGGTGAAGTAGCCCAAAGTGACATCGCACCAAGGTACAAGCTGGCAGGGGCATCAGCATGAAAGAGTTCATGGTGTCTGAGATTTGAGAAAAAGTGTCTCGGGCCCTGGGCACCTCTGTGGTTCCAGGGAGGCTGAAGGTATTTACTGAAGGAGTAATGCTCTAAGCCCATCCCCAGGAGCACTGAAGGAGTAATGCTCTGAGCACATCCCTAGGAGCACTGAAGGAGTAATGCTCTAAGCACATCCCCAGGAGCACTGAAGGAGTAATGCTCTGAGCACATCCCCAGGAGCACTGAAGGAGTAATGCTCTGAGCACATCCCCAGGAGCACTGAAGGAGTAATGCTCTGAGCACATCCCCAGGAGCACTGAAGGAGTAATGCTCTGAGCACATCCCCAGGAGCACTGAAGGAGTAATGCTCTGAGCACATCCCCAGGAGCACTGAAGGAGTAATGCTCTGAGCACATCCCCAGGAGCACTGAAGGAGTAATGCTCTGAGCACATCCCCAGGAGCACTGAAGGAGTAATGCTCTGAGCACATCCCCAGGAGCACTGAAGGAGTAATGCTCTGAGCACATCCCCAGGAGCACTGAAGGAGTAATGCTCTGAGCACATCCCCAGGAGCACTGAAGGAGTAATGCTCTGAGCACATCCCCAGGAGCACTGAAGGAGTAATGCTCTGAGCACATCCCCAGGAGCACTGAAGGAGTAATGCTCTGAGCACATCCCCAGGAGCACTGAAGGAGTAATGCTCTGAGCACATCCCCAGGAGCACTGAAGGAGTAATGCTCTGAGCACATCCCCAGGAGCTCTGAAGGTGTAATGCTCTGAGCACATCCCCAGGAGCACTGAAGGAGTAATGCTCTGAGCACTTCCCCAGGAGCACTGAAGGAGTAATGCTCTGAGCATATCCCCAGGAGCACTGAAGGAGTAATGCTCTGAGCACATCCCCAGGAGCACTGCTGGCCTAGTGAAGGCAGACAGCTTGCTGAAGAACTGGAATTGGCCACCCAGCTCACAGGACAGTGATGCCCACCTCAAAGATCTCCAAAAAGGAGAAAGCCAGAGTCAGCGCAGAAGAGAACGTGGCTTTTGCCAGTATTTGCATGGGCAGTTCCCAGACCTGTCATTTCCACATCCCAGCAAAAAGGGCTAAGGACACTGCAGAACAGCACATTGAAACACTAGTGTTGAGTATCACGGTAAACTTTTAGTAAAGTGCGAAAGTTATGTAGCTGAGGATGATCAGAACTTGTGATCCTCCTGTCTCTATGGCCAGTGAGTACTAGACTTCCTGGCAGGACCAGTACACACAGCTTAAAAGCCAACACTATTTGTTCTATCTTACATAACCAAAGTTTTAACAGTTTTACAAACAAACAAACCCAAAGAAAATTCCCATGAAAAAGGTTCTCTCTTAACATCAAAAAGAATAAGGTGCTGGAGAGATAGTTCTGTGGATAAGAGCACTGGCTGCTTTTGCAGAGGACCAGGTTCATTTCCCAATTCTCACATACAGCTAACAACCCTCTGTAACTACAGTTCCAGTCTCTGCTAATCTCCACAGGAACTTTACACTTATGGTGTGCATAAATACATGCCAGCAAAATACTCATATAAAATAAAAATATCGTAACAAAAAATAAAATTACCTCAAAAAAACATTAGATTAGGGCTTGAGCTCCACAGGTAAGGTGTCATACTACTCTTCCTGTGCAGTACCTGTACCCAGAGCCAACAGCTTACAATTTTCCTCTCTACCCAAACATGTGGCCTACTCAAAGACACATGCACCCATAAACTAACGCCAAACCAAATTAACAAACTCAGAAAAAAGCCAGGAAAGGGAGGAAGGAAGGAAGGAAGGAAGGAAGGAAGGAAGGAAGGAAGGAAGGAAGGAAGGATGGAAGGAAGGAAAGTGAGAGAGAAAGGGTGGGGGAGGCACAGAGGGAGGGAAGGAAAGAAAGGAAGAAAGACCAAGAAAAGCACAGAATTTGAAAGGAAGGCAAAGCTGCATTGTGGGTTTCAATCAGTCTTCTCATTTGAGGAGACAGAAATCAGAATTTCCTGTGCCATCTTGGTCTACAGTCCCCTGGCTAGTCTGGGTGCAATGGGGTGTCCCAGGGGGTGTGAGAGACTTACCAGGAGTGGACACTGAGGATAGGGCTCTGAATCCAGCACCAGGAAGTAGTGCAGAATCCAGGCTGCAGGACTCTGCTCTTCTGCTTAGGGGGAGGTTTATCAGAGCCTCTGCAGACCCCGCCCTTTTCTCTTGCTGGCATCCCAATACAAGCAGCCACCTGATTGGATGATCAAGTCTCTGCCTACATTTTTTTTTTTTTTGCCCACGTATTCTTAATTGGGATTTTTACCCTATCCAGATCCAACCTCCTTGAATGAAAGGGAAGTGACTTGAGACAGATCAAGTCAAGGGCACACTCAGGGATTGCGGTGGGGGTGGGGGGGAAGGGAAAGGGAAATGTGCCTGAAACTGAATTGAAAATGATGTATGAAATGCACAAAAGCATCAATAAAAAAAAAAAAAAAAAAAAAAAAATCACTACAAAACTTTGCGTGTTACTTTCTTCTTTCTTTGAGGTTTTTGTTTCAGGGTCTGCCTAGTTCCAGCATTCCAGGAAGTCACTATGTGAAGGAGGTTGGCTGTGATCTCCCTAGAGATCTGTCTTGAAGGAGCTGGGGTGAATGGCAGATGCAACCCTACCTGGATTTCCTTCTTTCTTTCTTTCTTTTTTTTTTTTTTTTTTTTTTTTTTTTTTTTTTTGGTCTTCAGAAAGGTTCTCCCTGTAGCCCCAGCTGTCCTGGAACTCACTCTGTAGACCAGGCTGGCCTTGAAATCACAAAGATCTGCCTGCCTCTGCATTCCAGTGCTAGGATTAAAGGTATGCACCACCACACTCAGCTTTCCTTCTTTCTTTTACATTTTTTTTAAGTTTTATTTACTTTTATGTATATGAATGTACTGTCTGCATGTAGGTTTGTGCTCCTGTGTCATGCAATGCCATGGAGGTCAGAAGAGGGTGTCAGATTCCCCTGGAACTGGAGTTACAGATGGTTCTTAGCTGCCATGTGGGTGCTGGGGATTGAACCCGGGTCCTCTGCAAGAGCAGACGATGCTCTTAACCTCTAGGCCATCTCTCCAGCCCCATCTTTTACAGTTATTTCTATATGAGGCAGGAGGCGTGTCTGGGCTTGTGTTTTGGAAGTCAGAGGAAAACTTGCGGGAGTCAGTTCTTTTCTTCCAACCTGAGGATTCCTGGGGTTGAATTCAGTTTGCTAAGATTGGTGGCTAGTGCCCTAACTCGATATGCTGTTTTGATCTTTTCTTTTCTTTTTTCTTTTTTCTTTTCCTTCCCTTTCCCTTCTTCCCTTCCCTACCCTTCCCTTCCCTTCTCTTCCCTTCTCTTCCCCTTCCCTTCCTTTCCTGTCTCCCCTTCCCTTACTTTTCCTTTCCCTTCCCTTTCTTTCCCTTCCCTCTAGTTCCACTTCCCTTCCTTTTCCTTTCTCTTCCCTTCTCTCCACTTCCCCTTCCATTCCCTCCACTCCCCTTCCCTTCCCTTCTTTCCCTTCCATCAACTTCTTCTTCCCTTCCCTCCACTTCTCCTTCCCTTGCCTTCTTCCTCAGCACAGTGTGACCCAGAACTCAATGCAATTTCTCTTATTTGGGATCCCAAGTACTGAGATTGAGGATGAGCCTCAAAATCCAGTCTATGGATTAAAAAAAAAATAATAGCGTCTTACTCTGTAGCTCAGCCTATCCTGGGACTCGTTAGGTAGCCCAGGCTGGCATCATAAGCCAGAGGATAGCTGGATATCCAGATCTTGCAGCTAGGTTGTCCTTGTTTGGAAAGTCCTCAGAGTGAGAGCAGTGGCAGCCTGGGGTGTGGGAGAGCAAACCACACAGAGGACTGTGTCCTAGCTCCACTTGGTATCAGCTGCCTGCAGCCTTTTCCTTTTCTCGTGGTTCTCGCGTTTGTTGTTGTTTACCATGTAACCTTGAGCCCAGATCAGCATCTTCAGTCTTTTGACCTGTACAGACATCTTCTGAGGAAAAAAGTAATGTTTATCAGCAGGGCTCTGGGGCACAGGCCAATAATCTCAGCTACTCAGGATATTGAGGCAGGAGAATTACCAATTTTCCAGGTCTGCATAAAGTATGCTCATAACTTACCTAGGGCCCTAAGACAGATGGTCCCTCACTCCAGAAAGGACAGATAAGTAAAATTTGTCCAAAGACCTAGGTACCAAGCATGTGGGAGGTACTGGGTTCAATCCCAAATACTGATAAAAATTAAAAAAGTCTGGATGTGATAACACACACTTTTAATCATAGCATTGGATAGGAAGAGGCAAGAGGAGATCTGTGAGATCAAGTCCAGCCTGGTCTATAAAGAGAGTTTCAGATCAGATGGGGCTCCATAGAGACTAACCCTTTCTCACAAATGAAACAGAGAAACAAAACTCATACATGAAAGACAAAATATGGAGTAAGACAAAATAAGAGGTATCTGACGCCAAGATAAAGGCCAAATCAGTCTGAATTAGAAGCAAAGAAATGCAGGCATTTATTTCAGGTTGAATCCATTGCTCTTCAGGTGAAAGACAACAAGAAAGCACGTGTCTGGGAGGCAGGGAAGACCTTTTATAGATGAGGGGAGGGAAGATGGTGACATGTTGGAATCACCCAATCAGGTCAGGTCAGAGCCGGGAGGTGGGCCTCAGTTCCAGTGGTCTCCTGGGAATTTGGAGCTCCATTTGGTGATCCTCACGGGCAAACATAAGCTCCAGACCAAAAAATGGAGAAGGGTCCTTCTGGTCTAGGCCATCTTGGCCTCTTGTCCTGGCCTGACTGCAGTGCTGCAGGAAGGTTGGGTGGCTGCTGAGGATCTGGGTGGCAGGGTGTGTGGTGCTTGGTGGGGCTGGGGGGGTTCAGCAGCATCCACTCCATGCTAAGAGCTGTACTGTACTGAAAGAAGTACCCGGCCCGACCTAACATCACAGACTCTTAGGGTATATAGGGTGACGACTGTGCTCTGGCTACTCCCTGCTGAGCTGGGATGTTGAAGGGAGGGGGAGTCTGCAGTAGGCAGGGCCATGGGCACAGGGGTGTAGGGATGTAGCAACCATTCTAGAGACTTCCTGGATGCATTCCTGTTTTTGAAGGCCTCTGGAAAACCTGAGTGGTGAGTCCCACTTGTTTGCCTGACCATCCATCTTGGGTTAGGGCTCTCTTGAGTCTGGACAAATAGTACCATTGAGGATGGCTTAGTAGTTTGGCTGCTGATGTAAGAGAGGCCCACACTGACTCCATTTTGAGTACAGCCACCATTACTGGAACATGCCCAATTTAGGGAAAAGGTCGATTGCTCAAAGACAGTTGCTCAAGGCCTCAAGAACAGCTAACTTAAACTTGTTGAAGATAACTGTTGGTATGTGAGGGCAGATGGACTGACCCAACATTTCCTCATTCCAGTTGCAGGATTGTGTCCAAAGATAACTGTTGGTATGTGGGGTGCCCTGGGGCTGACCTAACCATGAGCTGTAAGCCTTTTATTATCCAATAAGGCTAGAAGTTACCCAAACCCCACTAAACTTCCCCTAGATCCTGTATAAAAGGCCTGCGAGCCAAGTTATCGGGGTCGGAGCCGTTTCCCTCCCACCCCAGCATGCTGGTTTACTTTTTTCCTGAAATAAAGTCTTAGTTTTTCATCCTTCAGTGTGTCTGGTGTGGATTCTAGAACCCTAACACTGATAGCATAGTAAGGATGATGATGTGGGGTCCAGTAGAGGCAGGAGGATGTCTGTGAGGTCAAGTACAGCTGGTCTATACAGAGAGTTTCCGCCGTTTTTGGCTCAAAAGACTTAGGAGATAAGTTTTTTTAATTTATTTGATTATTTTATGTGTATGAGTGTACTCTCTGCATGTAGGTTTGTGCACCCATGTCATGCAATGCCGTGGAGATCAGAAGAAGGTGTCAGATTTCCCTGGAACTGGAGTTAAAGACAGTTGATAGCCACCATGTGGGTGCTGGGAATTGAACCCGGGTCCTCTGCAAGAGCAGTTGGTGCTCTTAACTGCTGAGCCCTCTCTCCAGCCCAGGAGATAAAAGTTTTAAGGACACTGTTCCCTGGCGTGAGAGTGGGCAGGTCAGTGGTCGTGGACTCCAGAGGTAGGATAGCATACACTTGTATGCATGAGTGTTGGAGCATCTATAAGAGAGAGAGGTAGGGGCTGAAGCTGGTAGGTTATGGTTGACAAGGAAAGGCTGTCTGCTTCAACAGTGCTGGTGGGGGCTGAAGCTGGTAGGATATGGTTGATAGGGAAAGGCCATCTGCTTCAACAGTGCTGGTGGGGGCTGAAGCTGGTAGGATATGGTTGATAAGGAAAGTCTGTCTGCTTCAACAGTGCTGGTGGGGGCCGAAGCTGGTAGGTTATGGTTGATAAGGAAAGGCTGTCTGCTTCAACAGTGCTGGTGGGGGCCGAAGCTGGTAGGTTAGGGTTGATAAGGAAAGGCTGTCTGCTTCAACAGTGCTGGTGGGGGCTGAAGCTGGTAGGATATGGTTGATAAGGAAAGGCCGTCTGCTTCAACAGTGCTGATGGAGGTGTGATCCTTGAGGCCTTGGTGCCTGTGTCTATCCACTGTTTCTGGACAGAAGTGAGAAGAAGTCTCAGAGGAGGCAGAAGTGGAAAGAAGTGTTGCTGGGTTTAGGTGGGGCTGAGTGGTCCAAGAGAAAAAGGCAGAAAACCTGATTACATGAGGGTGCAGGGAGGGGAAGAGAGGAATAACCAAGGAGGTCTGAAAGCCTGTGCAGAGAATACACCATAATGGGCTGGAGCAGGGTAAGTCTGAGAGCTTCCTGGTGAGTTCAACCTCTGCTGCCAGTGCCCTCAAACATGGCTGTCATCCATAGACAGTGGGGTGAAGCTGTTTGGAGAGAAATGCCACTGTCCAGTAAGAGGGCCCAATGGGTTGGGCCAGGACCCCTATGACCACTCCCAATCTTTCATCTGTAAAGAGGTGGAAAGGGCATGAAGAGTCCAGGAGAACCAAAGTGGGGCCAGTAAGGAAGGCATTCCTAAGGAGAGAGAAGTGGTATTGGATGATGGTGGAGTGGAAGAGAGCCCCCGTGGCAGTCTCCTTTGCTGCCTGGTACAAGGGTTTAGCTGTAACAGCAAAGTTTAGGGATACAGTAGTGCAAGAAGCCCACCAATCCTAGAAAAGAGAGGATGTTGTTCCCTTTCTCTGGAGGCTGTAGGTCACGTATGACCTTGACTTGATCTGATGTGAGAGTCTTGGAGCCTGGACTCAGCTGGACACCCAAGTAGATGACAGTGGAGGAACACAGCTGAGCTTTAGACAGAGAGACATGGCCCCCCCAAGGGGCCAAGGAAGTTTAGAAGTAAAGTGATAGAGTGCTGAGATTGAATGAGAGAAGGCCTGCAGAGTAGAAGGTCATCTATATACTGGAGGAGGGTATGTAAGGACCAGAGTCAAAGGAGGAGAGATTCTGGGCCAAGGAAGTGTGGGCTAACCTGAAAGCCTTGAGAAAGGAGTGTCCATGTAAGCTGTTCTGTAGACTTGGTGTCTGGGTCTTCCTGTGTGAAGGCAAAAAGGAAGTATGAGTCAGAATGTAAGGGCAGAGTAAAGAAGGCATCCTTTAGATCCAGGATGGTGAAATGGGAGGCTATGAGAGAAACATTAGAGAAAAGTTGTAAGGGTTAGTTACCACAGGGTGTACTGGGATGACAGCTTTGTTGATGAGGCTAAGGTCCTGAACAAGACAGATGGTAGCCACCAGAGGGCTTATGAACTGGAAGAATGGGGGTGTTGCAGGGTGAGTTAGTTGAGATAAGGGGTCCCTGGGAAGGGAGGTGGATATTGATAGGCTTAAGCCAAAGGCAGTGGAATTCTGAAATAGAAAATTGAGGCCTGAAATGAAAAGAGGTGGGGCTCTTAAGGTGTATAAGGACTGGCGGATAATGAGAGGTGATTAGTGGAGTGGAAATGTCCCAGACCTGAGGGTTGACAAGTTTAGGAAGGGCAGGAGCTGGACAATCCAGGGTGGGGACATGGGAGGCTATTAGGGGAAAAAAGATGGTGAGAGTCTGGCAAGAGTGTGAGGAACAGAGACAAGATTCCTGGAAGTGGCTGAGGATGACACAGCCCAGGAGAGGCACTGGGCAGACAGACATGACTAAAAGGAATGGGTGAAAAATAAGACCTGCAAGGACACAGGGGAGAGGTAGAGTCCTTGAGGGAAAGAGGGGGTCCTGTGGACTCCCATGACAGAAGTTGATGAGGGAACTGTAGGGCCTGAGTGTGAGGTCACTACAGAAAAGGGAGCCCCACTGTACAAGAGGAAGGAGATAGATTTACTCCCTACCTGGAGCATTAGCCTAGGCTCATCAAGGGTCAATGGGCTCTCCAAGTCTGGCTGTCATCAGTCCTCCACCAGGCAAAGAAATTCAGAGGATGGAAGGGTTTGGGGTGCCTGGAATAGTGGGGTTGGACCTACTTGGTGTAGCACAGAGGACAAGCCCATGCCTGGGCACTCAGAGTTCCAATGACCAGGTTGCTGGTAGAAAAGCCACAGCATGGTGGGCCTCCTGGGGTTTGGGCAGTTTCTAGCCCAGTGACCTCCTTGGCCACACTTGAAACAGGCTCTTGGTGGAATGGATTAACACTGGTCCCCTGCAACATGGGGCTTGACAGAGCCCCAGGTGTCCCTTTACAGGAATGCCTCGACTTCAAGGCAGCTACCAGGGCTTGGGACATGTTGCACGGCCTTTTGCTATAGTTGACCCTGTCAGGAGGACCAAGTTGCTTCCACTCAGCCGTTAAATACCTTAAAAGCCATTATCACCAAATCCTGCATTGCAGTCTGGGGACCATCCTCAGCCTTTTTATTTTTTTCAGTATCTGGAAAAAACTCAGAAATAAAGTGACAAGCCAAGACCTTGACTGCCACTGTGGAGTCAGGATCAAACTGAGTGTACTGCATGCTAACCTCCTGGAGCCGGTTCAAAAAAATAGCCACATTTTCATCAGGCCGTTGGGTAACGTCAAGAAGCTTATCTGTAATGAACTGTTTTGTTGGAAACAGCTTCCATACCTCATAGGAGGCAGGTAACCATTTAGTCCCATATCTGGTGGCTGGCTTAGCCAGGCTGATAATCACAGTCAGATTCCTGGGCAGGTACTGACTGAGCCCCTATAGTCAGTGCATGATCTGTCACATGGTTATCTTCTGCATGCTTACTGGCTGCTCCCTCAATCAGTGTATATTCCTCAGGGGCCAGGGTGGTAGATTGGTTTACATAGAGATAATGCCATGTCAAGTTATATGTCTGGGTAAGGTAGCAGAACTCTTTACTGTAAGCCCAAGGATGGGCAGACAAAGAGCACAACCTCACCTGGGTGAGGTCCTGCAGAGTAAATGGAACATGAACCCTAATAATGCCCTCAGCCCCAGCCACCTCCCGAAGGAGTCATAGTAGGTTAGTGCTGTGGTGTGAGCATGTGTATGAGCATATGTGTGAGGCCACAGGAGAAGAACTAGGGGGAGCAGGCCAGTGGATATGTGGAGACCAGTGTGGAGGTTGGGGCCGTGGAGGCACAGACAGGGTAGGAGGAGCAGGGTACAGAGAGGATTTGGCTGGATCCTGGGGGAAGTCTGGGGAAGCTACAGCAGCAGGGGTGGGAGGATCAGCAGGGGAATTATTTTCATATCTACAACAGACAGGAAAATACTTAAATCAAGCTCATCAAAGGGGAAACAATAAAGAGAAAGGAAAGAAAATACAACATTACAGTAGTGGGAGAAACTGTCTTTGGCAGTAGCATGAGGTCAGGGCAGCAGCACATACATTAAAAATACCATTTAATAAAGAAGGCAGATTTTTACACCAGTTTTTTATAAGATAGACCTCTATAATAGTTTCTCAAATTTACAGTTGGAGATGAACCCCAATCATCGTCAATTTCTCCTTGATTCTGGGGGGAGGCAAGAAAGTCTCTCATATCAAACCTTTGTGGCACCTAGAATATAAGTTCATTAGGACCCACTATAAACATTGTTACAGTCAAAAAACAAAGTGAATTAATCTTGACTCATTTAACCGAAAATTGTGCATTATGCCGTTTTTTAAATCAGAGTCTGTAAAACGCACAATGTGTGTTTATAATACACATATTTTACTTTTAACTAAGTCCTAAAACCCCTGTGGGGTTTTTATCCTTAGACAGTGGTCTAGGGACAAACTGGGCATTTGTGAACTATGTCAATTAAATAGGACCATTAGCGAAATACACCATGTCCCTCACCACCCCACCCCCCCTTTCCCAATCACCTGTTCGGTCCATTTTCTGATGCAGTCTTTCTGTTTGTGTTCTTTTTACTTGTCATCCCCTCTCCATGAGCTCTCTCGCCTTGGAGGAATGACCCCATGCTGATGCCACAAGCTTACATTCCTACAGGTTTGGAGATCATCATAAGCCACAGTAAGACCCCATCATCTTAACAGGAAAAAAGTGTAGTTCGTGGATCAACTAACATTGTTTAGTCATCTAAACATATTGTGTATACAAAGTAACCTACCATAAACTCATTAAGTCTGCTTAAATACCTATATATCTAATTGGCTTGGTGCTTCATTAGTAGGATCGAAAGTTATCCTGGACAGTCAGCCCATGAAAGGAAACCAGCCAGAAATTGACCAGAATCCAAGCAACAGCTCCAGAGAGAGTGGACTGTTCCTTCTTCATCCCACTTGTGCCACCTTTTCTAAGCCCAGGGAAATATCTGCGGGAAGAGGGGGCGTGGTAAGAAGGTTAAGGGCTGCATTAGAGGGTTGAATGGTGAAACTAGCAAAATGTGTCCTAGACCCCTCATTTGAAAATTAAACCTGATGTGAAACATACAACCCCTCACACAACTCCACACACTCAGCGGCAGAGGTGGGGCTGTGGGGTTTTGGGACAACAGCCTCAAATAGGTTATTACATGAAGAATGTTTGACTCATGGATTTATCACGTATTATAGCAGAAAAAGGGAAAAAAAAACTGATGAGATGATTGGCAGGACAGTCATGCAAAGCCATGAATCTCGTTGGGGTGGGGTGGGGAGAATGATACGGTGGAATCATGCCATGACCTGACATTGGAAAATGATTATGCACTGCAATTCACCAAAGCATAATAAAAAAAAATGTGTTGGAGAAAAAAAATAACATTATAGAGTTAATTTGGAAGAACACCCCTACATAATTTGGATATTGAATTTAGGTCTAACAGTACTTAAGGAACCCGGGCTTCATTTGGCCTTTGAATATAACAGGTTTTATGCCAAGGTAACCTAGAACTGGCCAGTTTTTGACAGACTCATGACAGACATATATAAGACAATTAACACACATGAAACAGTTAACACAAGGGACACGTGAACAACACATGAATGACTTGAAATCAATAAATATACTATCATAATCACAGTGAAACTGCAAAGGGGTGGGCTTTAACCACAGGAGCGTGGCTCACAGCAGCAAAAGTTTAAAAGGTGAGTTAATGTCGGTGTGGGATGGTGCACGTGCTCAACTCCCGGCACCTGATAATAGAGACAATAAACAACAATAACGAAAGCATAACTGCAAGATAGTAGAAACCAAACCCAAACCGCACATGGTAATAAAGCAAAAGGAAGCACACAAACTATCAGTCAATAACCTTAAATATAATGGACTAAATTCCCCCATCAAAAGACATAGACTGGGAGTTGGATTAGGAAACAGAATCCCATCTATAGACTGTCTACAAGAAACACATCTACCTTCAAGGACAGGCACGAACCTTAAATTAAGGGATGAAAAAATTTCCAAGCAAATGGGCACAAGAAAGAAAGAGGTTGTTGATTTTAATATCAGCAAAATAGACTTCAAATAAAGAAATCAGAAGAGACAAAGAAGAGGCATTACTTTTTATCAAAGGAACAATTCCACCGAGAAGATTGTCACAATTATGAAATAGAATGCGCCAAATCTCTGGTGCACCAACTTTATAAAGACAATTCTCCAGGACCACAAGTCACAGACTAACCCCAATACACGTCAGAGTAGGGAGATTTCAATACCCCACTGGAAGTAGTTTGGATAGGTCAACAGGAAAAGAATAAGACAGAGAGACATCTGAGACTGAAGGATTAATACACACCAAATGGACCCGCATAGATCCTCGTTACTACCAATATTGACCATCCTAATACCAAAAGAAAGAATAAGCAATAAAATAGTCGACTCAGCACAGCAACCCATGGAGGACAGGAGTTCTCCAAAAGTCGCAACATCAATGACCACTAACTGGGGGCGTAGCAGACAAGAACTGGAAAAGTCAGCCTCCACAAATACAAAAAGATGTGAAATAAAGGTTTCGACATGCCATTCTGTCAGACCACAGTGCAGACAAAGCTCAATCACACCAGGACAAGCCGCCGCCTACAAGACAACATGGAGACTGAAACCACACTCTTGAATAATGATGGGTCAAGGAAGAGATAAGAGGAAGAATAAAGACCATTCCGCCTGAACTGAATGACAATGACCAATACACTAACAACAAGGCAGAAAACCTATTGGGTACCTTAAAAGCAGGTCCTGAAGGGAAGTTTATAGCCCCTGGGTGCCTACATTAGAAAAACAAAAGAGCACAAGTGAAATGATCTAACACTACAGCTAAAAAGCACTTGAGAGCACAACAGATGAATCCTAAATGGAACAGAAGAAAAAACAAAAATAGAGCAGAAATAATAAAAATAGAACAAAAAAACAATACAAAAAACAACAAAGCCAAAGTTGATTCGTTGAAAGAATAAACAAGATTACAGACAATCACCCTTCAGTTTTAACCAAAAGAAATAGGGAACAACTCCAAATCAAATACAATCCATGATGAAAGGGAAATATTCCAACGGAAAAGGAAACGATCCAGAAAATCTAGGGGGATATTACAAGAACCTATAATCTACCAAGTTTGGAAAACCTAGAAAAAAATATGGAAGAATATCTGAAATAATGGGAACCAACAAATCTTAAACAAGAAGAGATCCAGCAGTTTTAATAGACCAATAAACATTTGAGTAAATTGAAGATGTAAGAAAAAGCTTCCCAACTAAAAGAAGCCAGGCCCAGATGGGTTTACAGCGGAAGAACATTGGTATAAACATTTCAAAAGACGCTACAACCAAAGTTATTAAAAAAGACGAGACCAAGAGGATCAGCGGGTGGGAAAATGTTTAGAGTATCAACTGGACACATCAGAGGGAATGAATCGCGGAGCCCCAAATTCATTCTATGAAAGCAGCATCACTCTATTACCAAAACACAGACAAAGATCCAACAAAAAGGCAGAATTACATAAGACCCATCGCCCTCATGAACACAGAAGCCAAAATCCTAAACAGGATACAGGCAAAATCGAGCAGACCGACAAAAAACTCTAGCACATCAGCAGAATAGAGAAACGGAAAAATCAGTCATGACCAAGTTGGAGATTCATACAGAGATTAATTCATTGGAAGCCCAAGGAAAAATTCAGAAAAGAAGGCACGAAACCAAACCAAGATCCAAAATACAATAAACAATCACTTGAAAATAAACGGTTCAAGACAAAAACCACACCATCAATCTCAATTGATGCTGAAAAAGCCCTTTGACAAAATCCACATCCCTTCCATGCTTAAAGTCACAGAAGGAAATTGGAATTGAAGGATCATTCCTAAATGTAATCAAAGAGCCATATGCAGGGAAACCCACTCCAATATTATCCTAAATGGGAAATGACAGAAACATTTCCTTTAAGGTAGGAACTCGGCAAAGAACGGCCCCCTGTCACCACTCCTTCTTCAATATAGTGCTTGAAACACTTGCTAGAGCAATAATGCAAAAAAAGGATATTAAAGTAGTACTAAATTGAAAAGAGGAAGTCAACTATCCCTATTTTGCTGATAGTATGATTGTTTTCTTATATGGATGCAAAAACTCCACCAGAAAAACTAGAAACTAATAACATCTTCAGCAAAGTGGCAAATACAAAAGTTAACCTAAGAAAATCAATAGCCTTTTTGAACACAAGCAACAAGCAATTGGAGAAGAATAAAAGGAGACCAAGTTCCCACTCACAATAGCCATAAAAACAATAAAAGAAAACGCCATCACCGCGTGCCGCCGGCACTGATACGGCCTAGGAACAAACTTAAACCAAAGAACCAAGGACCAAACAGACAGAAGCAGATACCAATGACCTCGACAACAAAAATTTTAAACCTTTTAAAGAAAGGAAATTTGAAGAAGACCTCAGAAGATGGAAAAACCTCACCATGCTCATGGATTTGTAAAATTAACATTGTAAAATGTCCATTTTACCAAAAAAAAAGCCTCTAAAAAGATGATTGGGATCAGAGTGAGCGGGGCGGGCGCGGCGGGTCGGTTAATGCACTAGCAACCGAATACAAATCCCCAGAGTTTCAAAAAAAATGGGCGACGCGACTCTCCAAATAGTGAAGCCACGAGCTTGGAGAGAGAGGGAGAGACAAGGCGAAACATCTTCTAAACGTTTGGAAAAACACAAAAACCCGATAAAAGAGCCAAACAACCCTGAGTGGAAAAGAGCTACACAGGGGGGATCTCTATACCGACTTCAAACTATACCCTACGGCTATAGGCATAAAAACAGCCTGGTACTGGCAAACGAACCGACCTGTTGAACAATGGAACAATACCGAAGAATAGCAAATCTGGCACATACAAGTTTCAGCCCAGCACACAACCAACACCAGCCCACTAGTCATCACGTCAGCATAATTTGAAGCAAGGGACCATCGACGAGGG
This sequence comes from Rhizomys pruinosus, assembly GCA_009823505.1. Taxonomy (NCBI): domain Eukaryota; kingdom Metazoa; phylum Chordata; class Mammalia; order Rodentia; family Spalacidae; genus Rhizomys; species Rhizomys pruinosus. Next base: position 1,371,252 of record VZQC01006173.1, on the reverse strand, counting down.
GGAAGGACAAAAGACGACACAAATAATGGCCACAATGGATAAACGACGCATTTAGCAAGGTGTAGTATGGCAAACTAAAAAAGGATCGAGGAAGCAGTCAAGGACGAGACGTACAGTATAGAAAAAGCATGCATGAACTAAGATATAGAAAGATATAAAGAACCCCTACCGGCCGCGAGATCTCGCCCTGTCTAAAGTGAAACTCCAGATAGTATTTAAAGACCTAACGTGAAACCGTACACACCCAAACTCTGAAGTGATAGAAGAAAAAAGTTGTCAGCAAGGGACCTACTGACTAAACTAGGTGCCTAAACACTGAGGTGACCAGCCGTCTGAAAAGCACGCCACAAGCACACTATCAGCACGTGATCACCGCACAGTGGCATCCTAATCAGCCCAGCAGTCTGCAAAATGTAAGGCCCGCTGCACTCGCGGCACCGCAGCAAACGCCCGCCGCCACGACATCTAACAGGGAGATGCATCCGCGCCAAATAGCCCAAACCGCGCCATTGATCGAAAATTGGACCTCATTAAAACTCAAAAGCTTTTGTTCAACAAAAGAAACAATCCAAGGGGGATAGATACGTGGAAACTCACCTCTTGGCATGAAGCGCATAGGGGCGTTACACCGCACCAGGCAGAGTCGGTACGAGATGATGGCCGTTTAAACGCAACCAAACCATTGTAAACGCACACACACCAAGCAACAGTAACGACACGCCAAGGACAAGACATCGTACAACGTAGAATTATGATCGCACTCGCGCAAGATAATCAGGAAAGGTCTGAATGGCGAAGCGAGCCAAGCAATTTATTTTCCATATATATAACCCTACTAACCTCTCAACAAAAGACCAGACGACAACCTCCCAACAAACTTACCCACTCCATAGTGTATCAAATCACCTGTCCCATATCCTATACCACTTCCTGCTTAGAGCTTTTTCTGATCCCCCCTCCCGCCTTTGGTTTCCCACGAGTCACTCCTCCTTTAAATCCATCTGCACCAATCAAACACACCCGTTTCCTATAGTTCTCTTTCATCCTCTCCAACTATGGCCTGGTACATTATCCTCACCCCAACTGCTCCTCCCCCAAGTAGCTGGAGCGGCTGTTTGTCCAGGCACCACCCTCCATCCCCTGACTGGTTGCCTGCCACCTTCTCAGCCACTAGTAACGCCGTGGTGTACCCCCCCTTGTCCTCACTTGTACTGCACCTGTTCCCAGCCATTACCCAGCTCTATACCACTCCTGGGCATGTAACCCTCAAGACTTATCCAACCAAAGGATACATGAATGGCCATGTTTATTGCAAGCTCTCTTTTACAATAATCAAGGAGCTAGAACCAACCAACTAAAATGCCCTCAACTGGTGAGTGGAAAATGAAAATGTGGCACCTCTACACAATGGAGTTCTATGCGGCTGTAAAGAAAGATGACATCACGAGCTTTGCAGGAAAATGGCTGGAGCTAGAGGACATCATGCTGAGTCAAGTAACACAGTCCCAGAAAAACAAAGGGCGAATGGTATCCCTCCTCTGTGGATGCTAGTGCCAATTACCCAATTGTAAGTATTTCTTGTGTAGGGCCCCCTGAACTTTTGTCCAAAGCAGTTGGGTGTAATGCATATTGGAAACAACAACAACAACAACACAACAACAACAACAACAGAAAGGACTGCATCAAAGAACTGTCTGAAACAGTGAACTTCTGCTCAAAACAGTCAACTTCCTCATGGAGAATATTGAGAAATACTAAGAGATGAAAAGCATATTTAGTAGAATTCATGAGCTCTGTCAGGGTGGGGGAATGGGCGGGAACACGGGTCTGGATTTGTTAAAAAATAAAAATAAATTTATGTGAAAAAATAACTTTAACTGCTATCTATAAATCTACGTAAAAAAATAAATAAATAAAGGACTTTTTACAAGTTAAAAAACATCCTGTTTATGTAGCTAAATTTTTTTTATCTATTTTCCAGTTTCTAGAAGTGCATGTCTCTCGTGACATGACCTTCCCTAGATTACTCCAGTACAGGCCACAACTAAACTTAATCAAGTATTTTTGGAAACTTTTCTACATGAATCCGGACGTGGTGGCACACACCTTTACTCCTAGCACTTGGGAGGCAGAGGCTGGTGGATCTCTGTGAGTTCAAGACCAGTCTGGTCTACAGAGTGAGCGCCAGGCCAGCTGGGGCTAAAAAGGAAGACTCTGTCTCAAAAATACCTCCCCTAAAATTTTTCTGTATATGAGTAAAAGGGAACATATTTAGGATTAACAGCTCGGGGGACATGATAGGTTAAAATCTCTTAAAATAAATTATACTTTAAAATTTAGAATTTTTCCTCCTACCTGATCCCCAACATTTGCTGGAAAATCTTCTTTAAAACTAAGTTTTATCAAAATCTGTGCTTTTGTATAAACTAATTTGCTAAGGGCCAAGTAAGTATTCACTGCATCCAGTTTCTCTCATTACTTGGCGCCAAGGCTCTGCTTCTGTCCATGGAGGTCAGATCCCTTGGATTTGAGTTATAGACAGTTGTTAGCTGCCCTGTGGGTTTTGGGAGGCAAAACTGGGTGAGTGCTCCTAACTGCTGAGCCGTCTCCTCAAACCCAGAGAGGAGGATCATACCTGGGAGTCCAGCCTGGAAACTGAATGAGAAGCTGTCTGAGGATAAAAAGTAAAAAGACGTCAGGACTCCTGGGGATGCAGATCAGTGGTATGGTGCATGCTTTGCATTTATGTGGCCATGGGTTTTATTCCAACCTGAGAAAAAGGAGGTTAAAACATAAAGAGTGTGCAGCTCCTGACACTGGTAAATTCCTTGACTGGCCTGGGAGAGGTTCTGTGTTTCATCCTCAGTACAAAACAAACCAACCAAACAAACACACACACACACAAAGCCATGGTCTCCTGAACTGCTGCTGTCTCTCCTTTTGCATTCATTTTTCTCCTTGGAGTTCTCTGGAATGAACCTGGAACCAGGTATGTGGGGCAGGAGTCCTTTCCACAGAGCTGCATCCTCAGTCCTGTGAGAATAATTGTTATTGGAGGCTGGAGAGCTGGTTTAAAAGTTCACATCGGCAGCCGGAAGGGGTCCTGAGCTTGGGTCTGACTCTGGTGCCTGACTCAGGTACCGCAGTCAGGTCGTGTGTTCAGACTCAGGTTCCAGACCTGATAGGAACACTTGGAGCAGCCCGGCTCCAGGCAGGTAAAAGCTTAGGACAGGGTGACTTTTGTGGTGCTGGACAACTGATTTTCTGGTCTGTGGCAGAGGGCCTGGTGGCTGGTGGGGGCTAGGTTGGAGCCCTAAGCCCAGTGGGTCGCCCTTCCCCACTCGCAGCCAGAAGGGGTCCTGAGCTTGGGTCTGACTCTGGTGCCTGACTCACATGCCAGGGAGAAGGTTAAGCCAGGCATTTCTCCCCCCCACCCTGCCAACAATTGGAATTGAGGAAGAGAGAGTATCCAGTGGTCTGGATTAGGAGAACTCTCAGAACAGGAAAGGAAGAGTGACTTAGACTTCCAATATCCAATCTATAAACAAAAGTGAAAGCCTGAAAACCTAGACAAG